>CAWUFW010002794.1:1800000-2048739 GCA_963921515.1 Calotriton arnoldi | reverse complement strand
CATTCCAGCCGTCATCAGCCAGGCTTGCTTGAATCCAGTGGCAAAGTGAGCAAGGGACCCACGTCTGGGCATACCCCCGCCAACTTAGGGCGAACAAAGCGATACAAAAGGGGATGATGGACGGAACGTTTGAGCCAATCAAACACTCACCCCCAGTCAACTGATCTGGGTTTAATCCATCATCATTCTTTAGCTCACTCCACCACCCCAGTTCAGACATGGCCATATGCAAATCAGTCTGACCCTGTGCCTCATGGGAACAGTCCAGCACGAACTGCCAAGCCATGTCTTCCCTGGACCGGAAACAAGCATCCTAGGACCGGTTTCTGGCATTCCAGCCGTCATCAGCCAGGCTTGCTTGAATCCAGTGGCAAAGTGAGCAAGGGACCCACGTCTGGGCATACCCCCGCCAACTTAGGGCGAACAAAGCGATACAAAAGGGGATGATGGACGGAACGTTTGAGCCAATCAAACACTCACCCCCAGTCAACTGATCTGGGTTTAATCCATTATCATTCTTTAGCTCACTCCACCACCCCAGTTCAGACATGGCCATATGCAAATCAGTCTGACCCTGTGCCTCATGGGAACAGTCCAGCACCAACTGCCAAGCCATGTCTTCCCTGGACCGGAAACAAGCATCCTAGGACCGGTTTCTGGCATTCCAGCCGTCATCAGCCAGGCTTGCTTGAATCCAGTGGCAAAGTGAGCAAGGGACCCACGTCTGGGCATACCCCCGCCAACTTAGGGCGAACAAAGCGATACAAAAGGGGATGATGGACGGAACGTTTGGAGCCAATCAAACACTCACCCCCAGTCAACTGATCTGGGTTTAATCCATCATCATTCTTTAGCTCACTCCACCACCCCAGTTCAGACATGGCCATATGCAAATCAGTCTGACCCTGTGCCTCATGGGAACAGTCCAGCACGAACTGCCAAGCCATGTCTTCCCTGGACCGGAAACAAGCATCCTAGGACCGGTTTCTGGCATTCCAGCCGTCATCAGCCAGGCTTGCTTGAATCCAGTGGCAAAGTGAGCAAGGGACCCACGTCTGGGCATACCCCCGCCAACTTAGGGCGAACAAAGCGATACAAAAGGGGATGATGGACGGAACGTTTGAGCCAATCAAACACTCACCCCCAGTCAACTGATCTGGGTTTAATCCATCATCATTCTTTAGCTCACTCCACCACCCCAGTTCAGACATGGCCATATGCAAATCAGTCTGACCCTGTGCCTCATGGGAACAGTCCAGCACGAACTGCCAAGCCATGTCTTCCCTGGACCGGAAACAAGCATCCTAGGACCGGTTTCTGGCATTCCAGCCGTCATCAGCCAGGCTTGCTTGAATCCAGTGGCAAAGTGAGCAAGGGACCCACGTCTGGGCATACCCCCGCCAACTTAGGGCGAACAAAGCGATACAAAAGGGGATGATGGACGGAACGTTTGAGCCAATCAAACACTCACCCCCAGTCAACTGATCTGGGTTTAATCCATCATCATTCTTTAGTTCACTCCACCACCCCAGTTCAGACATGGCCATATGCAAATCAGTCTGACCCTGTGCCTCATGGGAACAGTCCAGCACGAACTGCCAAGCCATGTCTTCCCTGGACCGGAAACAAGCATCCTAGGACCGGTTTCTGGCATTCCAGCCGTCATCAGCCAGGCTTGCTTGAATCCAGTGGCAAAGTGAGCAAGGGACCCACGTCTGGGCATACCCCCGCCAACTTAGGGCGAACAAAGCGATACAAAAGGGGATGATGGACGGAACGTTTGAGCCAATCAAACACTCACCCCCAGTCAACTGATCTGGGTTTAATCCATCATCATTCTTTAGCTCACTCCACCACCCCAGTTCAGACATGGCCATATGCAAATCAGTCTGACCCTGTGCCTCATGGGAACAGTCCAGCACGAACTGCCAAGCCATGTCTTCCCTGGACCGGAAACAAGCATCCTAGGACCGGTTTCTGGCATTCCAGCCGTCATCAGCCAGGCTTGCTTGAATCCAGTGGCAAAGTGAGCAAGGGACCCACGTCTGGGCATACCCCTGCCAACTTAGGGCGAACAAAGCGATACAAAAGGGATGATGGACGGAACGTTTGAGCCAATCAAACACTCACCCCCAGTCAACTGATCTGGGTTTAATCCATCATCATTCTTTAGCTCACTCCACCACCCCAGTTCAGACATGGCCATATGCAAATCAGTCTGACCCTGTGCCTCATGGGAACAGTCCAGCACGAACTGCCAAGCCATGTCTTCCCTGGACCGGAAACAAGCATCCTAGGACCGGTTTCTGGCATTCCAGCCGTCATCAGCCAGGCTTGCTTGAATCCAGTGGCAAAGTGAGCAAGGGACCCACGTCTGGGCATACCCCGCCAACTTAGGGCGAACAAAGCGATACAAAAGGGGATGATGGACGGAACGTTTGAGCCAATCAAACACTCACCCCCAGTCAACTGATCTGGGTTTAATCCATCATCATTCTTTAGCTCACTCCACCACCCCAGTTCAGACATGGCCATATGCAAATCAGTCTGACCCTGTGCCTCATGGGAACAGTCCAGCACGAACTGCCAAGCCATGTCTTCCTGGACCGGAAACAAGCATCCTAGGACCGGTTTCTGGCATTCCAGCCGTCATCAGCCAGGCTTGCTTGAATCCAGTGGCAAAGTGAGCAAGGGACCCACGTCTGGGCATACCCCCGCCAACTTAGGGCGAACAAAGCGATACAAAAGGGGATGATGGACGGAACGTTTGAGCCAATCAAACACTCACCCCAGTCAACTGATCTGGGTTTAATCCATCATCATTCTTTAGCTCACTCCACCACCCCAGTTCAGACATGGCCATATGCAAATCAGTCTGACCCTGTGCCTCATGGGAACAGTCCAGCACGAACTGCCAAGCCATGTCTTCCCTGGACCGGAAACAAGCATCCTAGGACCGGTTTCTGGCATTCCAGCCGTCATCAGCCAGGCTTGCTTGAATCCAGTGGCAAAGTGAGCAAGGGACCCACGTCTGGGCATACCCCCGCCAACTTAGGGCGAACAAAGCGATACAAAGGGGATGATGGACGGAACGTTTGAGCCAATCAAACACTCACCCAGTCAACTGATCTGGGTTTAATCCATCATCATTCTTTAGCTCACTCCACCACCCCAGTTCAGACATGGCCATATGCAAATCAGTCTGACCCTGTGCCTCATGGGAACAGTCCAGCACGAACTGCCAAGCCATGTCTTCCTGGACCGGAAACAAGCATCCTAGGACCGGTTTCTGGCATTCCAGCCGTCATCAGCCAGGCTTGCTTGAATCCAGTGGCAAAGTGAGCAAGGGACCCACGTCTGGGCATACCCCGCCAACTTAGGGCGAACAAAGCGATACAAAGGGGATGATGGACGGAACGTTTGAGCCAATCAAACACTCACCCCCAGTCAACTGATCTGGGTTTAATCCATCATCATTCTTTAGCTCACTCCACCACCCCAGTTCAGACATGGCCATATGCAAATCAGTCTGACCCTGTGCCTCATGGGAACAGTCCAGCACGAACTGCCAAGCCATGTCTTCCCTGGACCGGAAACAAGCATCCTAGGACCGGTTTCTGGCATTCCAGCCATCATCAGCCAGGCTTGCTTGAATCCAGTGGCAAAGTGAGCAAGGGACCCACGTCTGGGCATACCCGCCAACTTAGGGCGAACAAGCGATACAAAGGGGATGATGGACGGAACGTTTGAGCCAATCAAACACTCACCCCCAGTCAACTGATCTGGGTTTAATCCATCATCATTCTTTAGCTCACTCCACCACCCCAGTTCAGACATGGCCATATGCAAATCAGTCTGACCCTGTGCCTCATGGGAACAGTCCAGCACGAACTGCCAAGCCATGTCTTCCCTGGACCGGAAACAAGCATCCTAGGACCGGTTTCTGGCATTCCAGCCGTCATCAGCCAGGCTTGCTTGAATCCAGTGGCAAAGTGAGCAAGGGACCCACGTCTGGGCATCGCTTTGTTCGCCCTAAGTTGGCGGGGGTATGCCCAGACGTGGGTCCCTTGCTCACTTTGCCACTGGATTCAAGCAAGCCTGGCTGATGACGGCTGGAATGCCAGAAACCGGTCCTAGGATGCTTGTTTCCGGTCCAGGAAGACATGGCTTGGCAGTTCGGGCTGGACTGTTCCATGAGGCACAGGGTCAGACTGATTTGCATATGGCCATGTCTGAACTGGGGTGGTGGAGTGAGCTAAAGAATGATGATGGATTAAACCCAGATCAGTTGACTGGGGTGAGTGTTTGATTGGCTCAAACGTTCCGTCCATCATCCCCTTTGTATCGCTTTGTTCGCCCTAAGTTGGCGGGGTATGCCCAGACGTGGGTCCCTTGCTCACTTTGCCACTGGATTCAAGCAAGCCTGGCTGATGACGGCTGGAATGCCAGAAACCGGTCCTAGGATGCTTGTTTCCGGTCCAGGGAAGACATGGCTTGGCAGTTCGAGCTGGACTGTTCCCATGAGGCACAGGGTCAGACTGATTTGCATATGGCCATGTCTGAACTGGGGTGGTGGAGTGAGCTAAAGAATGATGATGGATTAAACCCAGATCAGTTGACTGGGGTGAGTGTTTGATTGGCTCAAACGTTCCGTCCATCATCCCCTTTTGTATCGCTTGTTCGCCCTAAGTTGGCGGGGGTATGCCCAGACGTGGGTCCCTTGCTCACTTTGCCACTGGATTCAAGCAAGCCTGGCTGATGACGGCTGGAATGCCAGAAACCGGTCCTAGGATGCTTGTTTCCGGTCCAGGAAGACATGGCTTGGCAGTTCGGCTGGACTGTTCCCATGAGGCACAGGGTCAGACTGATTTGCATATGGCCATGTCTGAACTGGGTGGTGGAGTGAGCTAAAGAATGATGATGGATTAAACCCAGATCAGTTGACTGGGGTGAGTGTTTGATTGGCTCAAACGTTCCGTCCATCATCCCCTTTGTATCGCTTTGTTCGCCCTAAGTTGGCGGGGGTATGCCCAGACGTGGGTCCCTTGCTCACTTTGCCACTGGATTCAAGCAAGCCTGGCTGATGACGGCTGGAATGCCAGAAACCGGTCCTAGGATGCTTGTTTCCGGTCCAGGGAAGACATGGCTTGGCAGTTCGGGCTGGACTGTTCCCATGAGGCACAGGGTCAGACTGATTTGCATATGGCCATGTCTGAACTGGGGTGGTGGAGTGAGCTAAAGAATGATGATGGATTAAACCCAGATCAGTTGACTGGGGTGAGTGTTTGATTGGCTCAAACGTTCCGTCCATCATCCCCTTTGTATCGCTTGTTCGCCCTAAGTTGGCGGGGGTATGCCCAGACGTGGGTCCCTTGCTCACTTTGCCACTGGATTCAAGCAAGCCTGGCTGATGACGGCTGGAATGCCAGAAACCGGTCCTAGGATGCTTGTTTCCGGTCCAGGGAAGACATGGCTTGGCAGTTCGGGCTGGACTGTTCCCATGAGGCACAGGGTCAGACTGATTTGCATATGGCCATGTCTGAACTGGAGTGGTGGAGTGAGCTGAAGAATGATGATGGATTAAACCCAGATCAGTTGACTGGGGTGAGTGTTTGATTGGCTCAAACGTTCCGTCCATCATCCCCTTTTGTATCGCTTGTTCGCCCTAAGTTGGCGGGGTATGCCCAGACGTGGGTCCCTTGCTCACTTTGCCACTGGATTCAAGCAAGCCTGGCTGATGACGGCTGGAATGCCAGAAACCGGTCCTAGGATGCTTGTTTCCGGTCCAGGGAAGACATGGCTTGGCAGTTCGGGCTGGACTGTTCCCATGAGGCACAGGGTCAGACTGATTTGCATATGGCCATGTCTGAACTGGAGTGGTGGAGTGAGCTAAAGAATGATGATGGATTAAACCCAGATCAGTTGACTGGGGTGAGTGTTTGATTGGCTCAAACGTTCCGTCCATCATCCCCTTTGTATCGCTTTGCCCATATTTACAAGGCCGCGTAAAGTCACCCTGGGTGACTTTTCATGGCCTGGTAAATATGGGCCCCGTTCACGCATTACTCTGCGTGAAAGGGGTGTTCCATGGGTGTTGCTGTGGGTTTTACCACGCACCATCCATGGAACCTGACACATTCCCAGATTTACCAAGTGATGTAAACCTGGGAATGCATCAGAACCCTATGCTTCCCCAGGAGTGGCGCAGCGTGGAGAAATACTTTTGTTTCTCCTCATTTTTTCCTCTTTCTATGTGTGCTGCATTCTGCAGCACGCATAAAAAGAGGAAAATGCCATCAAGGATTGTTTTTGTGCACGAAGGTGTTCCTTCCTGCACAAAAACAATCATTCCCGCAACACAGGCACCCTTGCAACATGACGCAAGGGTGCCTGCGCTGGCGCATGGCAGCCAAATGTATGCCAGCACAGTGGAAAGCACACGGATGCGTAGTATTGTTGTTAGTACGACGCATCCCTGTGCCTTTAAAATTACGCAGCTCTGCGCAGCAAAATGGCTTGTGGCGCTGTGCTGCATCATTTTGTAGTAGATAAGGCCCTTAGTTTCCACGACTTTTGCAATCGTCTCTTCTTCTGGAAATGCATCTTTCTTCTGTAAGTGTCAATCAGAGTCAGAGTCCGCAGACTTACTTCCACCCAAGAAAGCACAGCCTGTGAAGCCATGGCCAGGCCCATCTACGCCCCTTTACCATCTTCTGTCCTAAAATAAGCCTCTTGATAACTTGCACTTTGTGGTGAGATCTGAACAGATTAGTTCTTTCTTTATAACACTCTTGCATGTTTTTTTTATTTGCTTTTTCTTATAACAAATAGTGTCGCATTTTATGTATGAAACGGTACTGTATTCCAATTTCCACAGATCCTGTTCTAGAACAAGCAACAGGGTTAAACAAGCATTTGCAATGCAATAGGTCTCGCAATTGAGAGATTTTGAGCTATTGACATTGTAAATGATAATGCCTTTATTTCTGTGTTTTGAAGGAACGAATACAAGGCATTGTCGTTTACAATACCAATAAGTCAAAGTATCTAAAATGCGAGACCTATTGTATTGCAAATGCTTGCATTATTGTAAAGTGCTCTTTTTTTTTTAATAATGGGAGATGTACAAAAAGCGACGCATAGAATAAGCCACCAAAACAATCAGAGCAATGAGGTGGCAGTGGTGTTCCCACAATGATGGCGTTGATAATAATTTAACTGTCCATCAATGTCAGCTACTTACAAAAACAAAATACATTGGCTAAGACTAGTTTACGCTACCAACCTTATAGTCAGTACAAATATAAGAAACATTTAGCAATGCAGGCACATGCACAGGCACCTAAACGTGTACAAAGAGTTACTGTGTGTCTTTCTTAAAGCTGATAATTACACAGCCAAACATAAAAATTGGTGACAACAGGGCTATTTCAAATTACTTTTGTTAGCAACAACTAGTGCAATCAGTACAAGCACAGGTAATGAACACACAAGTTAGGGTCCAATCCTTGAGCTATCTCAGCAGAGAAGGGGAAAGAAAGGTATTTACAACCGGTTGCATGTTTACGCTTGTTGTGTGGGCAGGTGCGGGTGCTCCGTGTCGGTGTATTTTATCTTCAGCACTTTCACCAATTACAGATAGAAGCGGGGGGCGGGTGGGGGGTGTCAGTTCACCAGTCTCTGAGAAGAAGGTCGATGCTCAGAGTCAGACGGTGCCAGAAATACTACTTTAATTTCATTAATATCTTGTCTGGTTTTGTGTTTAAATACATGTTATCGCCATTTCAGACAGGAGTAGACACAAGGCCCCCACTAACTACATCAGCCCCCAGCCCTGGCTCCTGTCCCCATCCAAATCCTGTTCTCCAAACCCCAGGCAGGCCCCGTCGGGCAGCAGCCCCATGGCCGTCCCCTCACCAGCCGGCGAGGAGGCCTCGGTAAACACAATAAAAAGTTTGTGATCTGCCGGGGAGGGGCACTAAAGAGCCATCCGCCTCCCGCATTCTCCACATCTGTAATAAAAGCGCAACAATGATATGGCGTGCGCAGTGGCGGATTGCCGCGCGCCCCTTTCTGCACAGCTCGAGTTATTACCGTAACTCGGCAGAATTTGTAGGGTGTAGGAGATAAGTTGTAACGACCCATTGGGGGGTCGTCAATCACCCCAAACTGCTTCCAGAATCGAAATTACATCTGCATTTGAATTAGAAGCATTATTCGCCCATTTAATTCAGAGTGAACATTTTCCCTCAGAAGATGGAATTAAATTACAAAATGAGCGAGTCCTTAATTTACAAATTATAAATCACGGGAAATAATTCAGCTTCTGTACCTTAAGGCCAATTACATTATCCTAAGCAACATTTTATCTCACAACCTTCGGAGCGGGCTGCGGATGGGGGGGCTTATCACACAAATCAGTGCGGAGAGAGGAGAGATATATCTCCGCTCCGAGCACCCCGGCGCGGCACCAGAAGAGCTGTTTCTCCATCCGAGAGCAGCCCGGCAGCCAGCATCCCTGTGCCCACCAGCCGATAGCGCAATGCCATCGTGGCACTGCCACAGCCGTCCACAAAAGACGAGTTTTGTAAAGACGACGCTGAAACTATTACAAGCTATCCTACAGCAGCCAAAGGGGCTGAGACACATCAACCAGCAGAGCTATCCCCTCTAGTCAATGAAGGACCTGGCACCGCGGCCGCCATTAAAAGCTAACCCACCAGTGGCCCAAGAAGCGGGCGCCATGGCAATTAAAAACAAGTAGTCCCTAAACGAAACTGACAAAGCCCTACAGCGAAATAAAACTGAAGTTGGTCCGTGCTGCTTCCGATAAAAACGGAAGTGATGCATCGGACCAGCAACCAATAGGGACGCCGGAAATAACAGTGCCGCATAAATAAGCCAATTGCAAGAAGCAGGAAAGCAGCAGGCGGGATTACTCTCGCTATACAGATTACTGTATGTCTCGGAGAGACAGCGCATGCGCGCTGTCTACGCGAGACCTAAAAAGAGAGGGAATTAACCTCGGGTATCCTTTTGGTCTTTTTAGTTGTATAACTCTAGTTGTGGAACACGATTTTTTATGATAATCTTTCTTTTCGTTGGACTCTGGCGGCCCAAATCTCATCATGTAACTCTTTTCTCAAAGCTAAATGAGCCTAGCGCCTTAGCACCATTTAGTTTATTTTGTTGTATAACACATGCATATTATGTTATTACTGTACTCAAGTAAAAAAGGATGGACAGGAACTGAGAGAAAGCTTGCCTGAAGTTTCGAAGGATTTTAGCAGCTTCTAGGGAGGGTGTGGGGGGCTAATTAACGTTTAATGGGGAAAATAATGCAAAACACATTGCAAGAAAATCTACTCTTGGAAAAAGAGGCCACTGGGAAGACATGCCTTCAGTTTGTTGTCTAGGCTGCCATTGTATTAGTATGTTTATTTCTATAGCGCTTTACACATACCCTTGAGACGCCCAAAACGCTTAATGTGTCTTTGATTGGTCCCCTTTTTTATATGGATCCTCATTAGCATACCCAGTCCTTGCTGTCTCTAACTCAGGAGTCTCCAACCTTTTCTGTGCTGAGAGCTACTTATGTTCAATGAAACACATTGAGAGCTACTAACATTATTAGAGTTGTATAATCTCATTTTTTTTATATGTACATTAATTCAACCAAGCAAAAGCTTTCTAATTTATTAAGCTGAACTGCACACAGGTGAGCTACTCAGATGTAGCTGGAGAGCTACAGTAGCTCACAGACCCAATTGGACCGTTGTAAGTCCTAAAAGGGTCAATGGAGTTGTAAGAAATACCCAGGGCGCGGACGTCAATGACCACCCAAGAAAGAATAGCAGATTTATGCCAAGTACTACACTTTGAGGCTGCCTGGGTTAGCATCACAGACGACTCAAGGAAATACTACAAATGACGGTCTGTCGCTAGTCAGCAGCACCGTAAAACAGTGATAAAGGGTAAACGCCAACTGCTGCAATCAATCTGCTACCGAATGCACTGCCACAGTTGAAGTTGAATACATTTGGATTAAATGGCGTCATCTCTGTTTTTGTAGTTGACTTATCTCCATTTTTGAATAATGCACATGGCTAATTAGTTGGAGCCCTCCAGCCTCCTGCGCCACAGCCCTTTTCACAAAGCCAATGACAGATGACAGTGGGGCCGGCGTGGGCAGTGCACGACTGTCGAGGGTGACATAAACTTGAGTGATCGGGACCCTGCTGCACTGCCCGGCCTAAAGGGGCAAAAGCGTGTTTTCTCCTTGCATAAATGGGAAAGGAGAAAACAAGTGCTTTTGTATTCTATATTACATAAATATTTTGCAACTGCAATTTGCTCGATGTTTACACTGCCTAAATACTAATCATTGAAATATTTCTTTGTTTCTTGGATTTTTAAAAGAAAAAGAGAAACAAAGTTGTTTCTTTTTTGAAGGAATAATTAACAGTGGTAAATGTATTTGCAGCATCCAGGTTATCCTTGTAGCGAACACGGTGCTACTGAGTAAGTATCTAAGCATGTGTGATCAATGTATGTGATCTGTGCCCAGCCTCGAAGCTCCACTCATCCAATATTTTCACAGGTAGCTCATTAGGGAGGGCACCCAGTCCGTGTTATGTTATGTTATGTTAATAAAAATTTCTAAAGCGCACGTACACCCAGAGGTTTCATGGCGCTAAACCTGATCAGAGTCACGGCAGAAGCGGATTAAGCATGAGCCTGCTCGAACAGCCATGTCTTGAGCATTTTTCTGAAACCCAATAAGTTATTGCAAGACCTAATCGCTAGTGGAAGAGAATTCCAAAATCTAGGGGCCAGATAAGAGAACCTGCACCCTCCCTGACGTTTGAGCTTATAGGTAGGGGTAGTTAGCAACTGGAGATGAGCCGATCGCAAATTACGGTTGGGAACATGTTTTGATATCATGCATTTGATGAATTTAGGGCTCCTACAATGAAGGGCTTTAAAAATTAAACACCCTGTCTTAAAGGCTGCCCGCTGAATGATAGGGAGCCAGTGAAGTTTTACAAGTAAGGGGCTTGCAGATTGCCATTTTGGCCGTTTGTAAATAAGTCTTGCGGCTTGGTTTTGTACCAGCTGGAGACGTTTTAGTAAAAACAGTGGAAGACCAAGGTAAGTAGAGTTGGAAAAATCAAGGCGAGAGAGAACCAAGGCTGTAACGACCTGTATAAGAGCGGCATGAGTGAGTAAATGGGCAATCTTCCTGATTTTGCGTAGTTGGAAAAAGCAGGAGGAGACCACTGCCCCTACTTGACCTCTAGATGAGAGATCAGCATTTATGGTGACTCCAAGACTTTTTACAGAAATGGACGCGGTAGGAGAGGGTCCCAAGTCAGTAGGCCAATAGTGTGGGCCAATAAATCTGGCCTTTTCCAACGAGGACTAGTTCAGTCTTGCCCGGATTAAGCTTGAGATGGTTATTGTCCATCCAACTCTGGATATAAAGCATGGTGTCTTGAAATTCCTGAATTGAGTCAGGGGAATTGTCAATGGTAAAAACAAGCTGAAGATCATCAGCATAGTTAAAAGTAATTGACCTCCTATTCCTTAGAGAGCGAATCAAGGGCAGGAGGTAAAGATTAAACAGGTGGGGGGACAATGATGATCCCTGTGGGACCCCGCACGTGATTGCAGTCTCGGGGGCAATAAAGGGGGCAAGGCGTACTGCTTGGGTACGACCCTCAAGAAATGACTTAATCCAGTTAAAAGCTGAACCATGAATGCCAGCCTGTCTGACACGGTCCAGCAAGATTTGATGGTCGACCGTGTCAAACGCGGCCGACAAGTCCAGCAGCACCAAGGCCTGGGGGGTACCCTTATCCGCATTAGCTCGCAAAGTGTCTAGGACTGCCAAAATAACAGACTCTGTAGAATGAGCAGGCCGAAAGCCTGCTTGATGGGGATCCAGATGTTCAGAGTGTTCAATGAAATTCGATAGACATTTGGCGACATGCGCCTCCAGTATCTTGGCTAAGAAGGGGAGCAGAGAGATGGGACGGTAGTTTGATGGATTAAGACGGTCGGCGTCCGGTTTCTTTAGGAGAGGGACCACAACAGCATTCTTGAATGCATTCGGGACCCTCCCCTGCCCAAGGGACTCATTCAAGAAGGGGAGTACTGTTTGTGGTAAGGCCGAGAAAATATCCTTTAGGATATAAGGGGGGCAACAATCTCTAGGAGAACCTGATTTGACTCGGACCAATAGGTCAGAGAAGGTCTCTAGGTTGAGCAGTTTTTGCTCACATATAAATACATGTGCAGGCAGAGAATGAATGCACAGCCCGTGACCCTGTGGGTGCTGGCGTGTTCTGAGTTTAACCTCTCTGGCTGAGGAGAACTAGCCGAACCAGGGCGTGGGAGGTGAATGAACAGACACTTGTCGGAGTGATCGTGTGCCACCGCTCCCCAGACTGCAGCTGTGTCTTCTGATGGAAGAGGGGATGATGCCTTGTACAGAGTACCATGGTTCATGCTGGGGGTGAGCGGCAGTACACGGTAAACTCCGCTTCGCCTGAGGTAGGTGGAGTTTTTTGCCGAACTTCACGCTCCAACTGGAGTCCGGAGTAGCAAAACTCCACGAACTCTGCTAGTGGAGTGGAGTCCACCGCCCACTCCTACTTCCTACACCAACATGAGTCAAAATGGTGATAATGTACCTGCAGCAGTGGCGTCACTAGGGTTGGTGTCACCCAGTGCGGTAACTCATGGTGTCACCCCCTCACGACTTACCCCATGATGGACCTCCTCCGAGTCCGGGGGTGCGGACCGCACCGGGGTGGGTGACACCATCACATGGGGTGACACCGTGAGCCTCTGCTTTAAATCGCTACATAAATCAGGAGGAACCCAACGGGTTCCTCCTGATTTATGTAGCGATTTAAAGCCGAGGCTCACGGTGTCACCCCATGTGATGGTGTCACCCGGTGCGGTCCGCACCCCCCGCACCCCCCTAGTGACGCCGCTGACCTGCAGTTCTCCTCCAATTCGAGTTGATGGTATCCTTTATTCGGGTCAAGATGGGAAAAAACTTTGGCTCCGTTCAATTGCAGATCATGTCCGCTATGTTGGACCAGGGTGGCTCTCCCTCTCATTGACTTTGTTTGCCTGGCGCATGTGAACACAGATGTGCACTGCTCCACTACTGTCCTTTTTTGGTACTACCACTATGGGCGAAACCCATGACATGGTGCCTGTGGAATGTCCAATGATGTCATGCATTGAAAGCTTTTAACTCTTTCCCCACAGCTTTTTGTAGATGGAAAGCAACGCTACGGTGGCGCTGAGCAACAGGTCCAATATCTTCATTGATATGAAGCTGTACTTTCATTTTCTTGAGTTTTCCCAGGCCATGAAACAACGATGAGAATGGGCTCATGATCTCAGATCGAGCACAGAGCACCAAGTAGCATGAGTGGGGTGGAGGTGGGGGCAGGGGGGATAGAAAAATTAATAAAAAATGACAACTTGCTCCCGGACCGCCGCCTCGCCTCCGTTGTCTTCTTCTGTTCCTGCTTGAAGCAGGATGCACAAACAGGCTCCCTCAGCCAATCAGAATGCTGCAATGCAGCGTTGTGATTGGGCTGAGCGCCGTAGTTCGACGCTCAGACAGGCAGTGGGAGCCTGTGCATGTTCCTCACCAGGCTAAGCATTACAGCCTGGTGGGGAACATTCAAAGTGCGCATTACTGTTTGGTCGGCCCAAGACGGCCGGCCAAGCAGTCATGAACACTTAAGTGCTCACCACTCCTCCCCTTGCTGGCTGTGACACAGCCAAGCCCGCCCCATAAACCGGAAAAATTAAATGATTATAATATGGTGTTATATCATTTTATGTTTCTCTTATCCACTGCTCAAATGGCAGCGGCAGAGGAGCCGCCGCTGGCGCAGAGGTTGTAGTTGGGGAATATTAACTGCATGTCAGCAGCAGTGGCAAAACTGAGCAAACAGCACTCAACGAAGTCCCTTGTAGAACATGAATAGTGGCTTGCACCAATGTCTTTTTGTGTCTCATTGTCTCTGTGAATGACCCTTGGGTTTGCAATGGTTCAGAAGCAGCCCAGATATATACCTTCGTGCTTGATGGGGTAAGACAAGGCATAGGGGATAGGCTTTTCCACTGGCATTATATTAATCGACGCACCACTGTCTATGATGAAAGCTATTGGGTGATCGTTCACTTTCAGTGTGATTTTGAGGTGGTGTCCAAATGAAGCTTGTCGCCTTGTTTGGTGAGTTTTCTTTGAACTGTGTTCTTCTTTACAGGCAGCTAGCTCCACATGTGCATGTTGCTCCTTGGTAGATACCATTAGCGCACACTCATCTTCTTCACTGGTGCTCCACAGTGACATCGAAGAGCCTTTGTACGATGAGCTTGACGGCGATTAATTTTGCCTGGTTTCCATTTGTCGTAGCTGATGTTGCTTTTCGATTTTGGGGTCGTGGTGAGAGTGATTCTGGAGCGTTCTTGTGTCCATCTTTTCTTTCTGTCATGACACAATTGATTTTTCTTTAGCCCGGCACATAGTTATAAAATGCTACTTTTTCCCAAAACCTTTGCAGATCTGTCCAATGGCTAGACATTCACCTTCATGGGGAAACAAAAATCCACATCTTAGGCATAGCTTTGATTTCTTCAAAGGCGTCAACTTACGTGCATCTTGTTTTTGCTTGTGCTTGCTTTTCACAGTCAAGGAAGATTCATTGTGGGCTGATCCTGTTTCCATGTCAGCAGCTTGTCAATCTGCTCGTTCTTCTGCTCTCGCAGCCATCAGCATTTTCTCTAGACAGTGTGCTTCTCTCAGCATGCGCCTTCTAAACAAATCTAAAAGGCAGCCATCAATGACTCTGAGACGCATGGCTTCTGTGTCGGTGAAGTCACAGAACTTGCAATGTTTAATGAGTGTATCAAGTCTTTCGAAAAACTCATCCATTGTTTTACCAACCTGTTGTCGCGCTTGGTTGAAGATATACCTTTCATAGTGGACATTCGGCATTGGATTGAACTTGGCCATCAGCGCTTCTTTTACCTTTTGGTACGATTTTCCATCAGTTTGTGTAGTTTTCTTTACTACTTCTTTTACTCCATCACCTGCAAGTTTTTTTTAAGTATTTGATGATCTTCTTTTCCTCTTCTTCTTCTAGTGCATCTATGAGGTAATCAAATGTTTCGATCCACGCAGCCCACCTGGCACCAATGTTCTGCTTTTTAGAAGTGTTGAAGGGTGGTGGTGGCTTCATGAATGCGGCTGCATTTTATTTTGCACTACCTTTTTCTGCCATTGAGAGCATGTGCTGTTCAGACTGCTTTCACCTTATCCGACATCACCTGCAACTTCTGCAAGAACTGGCCTTGCTCTTGAGCCTGGGTCACCACATCCAACCCGAGGTCATAGAATGCTTTATTTGTCCTTGACTGTGAGTAAATTCTCTGTTTCTTGTACCTGATTATCACTGCCGTTATCTTTCTGCTTCGTTTGAATAACTGCTCTATATTCGGGGCCCAGCGCAGAGTCTCCGTCGACTGCTTCACAGGCTGTTTTTGCAGGAGTTTTGAATGTGCTCCTTTGCAGGGCCTTTGCTTTCTTCTTTGGCCGTGTATGGGCTGGAGCAGGGCTTTGACTCCACATGTACCAGTGGCAGACTGCTTTGCATCGCTTTGAGGCACACGTGGCATGCACAAGCAGTTTGTCGTACAGTTGCAAACACTCTGGTAGAGCAGCCTTGTTTCCTTGAGGCATGTATCCTCTACTCGTCGCCAGATGTAGCATCTTCCCCAGCCCTGGAGCACACAAATTAAATATGCCACACGGAAGCTGCAGGCAAGCGCTTCTTTATTCTTCAACATACACTCACACACTGCGCATTACCTCATACTCAACATTAACCACACCCTAATACCTCCCTGCGCGTGACGTAGTTGGTGTAGGACAAGGGTAGGCGCATGCGTGGTGGGAGAAGTGGCTTCTGCGGGAGCATGCACACTGGAGAGGCAGCTTTCTGTGCATGTTTCTGCTTTTACTTTCCAGCGCTCCTTGCTTCCGGGTAATTAAGAAGCGTTGGGAATAGATAAGTGTCAGTTTGTCTTCGTAGTCTGTAAGCTTTGTGGCCTTTACTCTGTTTGTCATCAGATTGTGTTTTCTATCCTTGCACTATCAGCATGGGGAAGTCTCATAGGAAGTCTAGACACCTAGACTCTTCTGTTTCAAGTGATTCGTCTTCGAGGTCCAGATCCCATCCACGGAAGAGATCTAAGAAATCAAGATGTTCTGTACAAGATGACTCTTTTGAGGAAAGATTTAGAAAAATTCTCCTGGACACTTTGTGACAGATGAAAGATACCCCCAACAAGCCTGATAAACAGACTCTTAATCCAACCTCATCAGGTAGTGAGGATGAGGAATAAAAATAGTTAGTGTAAACAGCTGACCTCAAGAACAAAAACAGATTTATAGAAATATTTTGCCTGGAATTCTCTCTAGAGTCTGGATGAATATGGGGTTTCATTCAGTGGATTTTCCTTCTTCTTCTTATGAACCAGTATCAAGGCAGTTTGTGAAGGCTCATACATCAGGCTTGTTTATTCACCAACATGTCTCTGATGTGGTTCTGAGGGAATGAAGAGATCCAGACAAGATTGTAATGCATCACTTCATGTCCAAACTATACCCCTTGGAAGACATGGAGAATAGATTTCCGTATTCAGTATCAGTGGATTCCTTGGTTGCCAGTATCGTGTGGCACACGTCCAATTCAGAAGGAAATATGATTAACTATTGCCCAGATAAAACAAAAAACGGATTCTGATTTTAAAAAAACATGCAGGTTCCAACTTGGCAATTCGAGCATGGATTTATGGAGCTCATGTCAGCCAGTCCATGCCAAAAGACTTCAAGGAGTTATTTAAGGCGATCCAAAATGGTGAAGACTGCTCAGCCCCCATTGAGAATCTGGAAAAACAAGCTGAATTTATTTCTGATATCTCAGTTGATGCTCTTACCATCAGCCTTGTCTGAAGGAGCAATAACTGCGGCTCAGAAAAATGTTTTTCTTAGAGACTGGCATATGGATTATGCTCAGAAGAATGCTGCCCTTAGAATGTCTTTTGAAGGGGTTAAGCTATTAGGTCCTGAATTGGATGAGAAACTACCTAGAATTTTGAATGAGAAAAAGCATTCCTCGTCGTTTCGACAAATCTCAGTCCACAGTTCCTTCATTGATAGGAATGAAATCAAATAAGTCTTTCAGGTAACCCTCATTGAGGCAATATAATCAGGGTTCAAGAGGACAAAAAGGGAAAACATGCAAGCAACCTGATCCAAAGAGCCAATCTCCGTCAGGTGGAAAGTCACAGAGGTCCTGACTATGCCGGAAATGTCCACGACTGGCCTGTAGGAGGGAGGATTACACACTTTCTGGAGGATTGGGAGCAATCCACTTCAGACTTCTAGGTCCTTCCGATTGTGGAGAGGGTTTGCGAAATAGAATTTCAGTCTGTTCCTCCAGAATCTGGGACTATTCTGACTCAAAGTCCTTCGGCCAAAGACTAGTAGGAAGCACTGAATTCTTCCACACAGTCCCTACTCCTCAAGAATGCTATAATCCAAGTTCCATCTCATCAACAAGGAAGAGGAGCTTATTCAGAAATATTTTTGGTGATACAGGTTTTAACTTAGTCATAGACCTAAAATGTCAACAAGTGGATAAGAACGTTTGTTTAAAAATGGACACCATCCAAAAGATAATTCCTATGCTTCCCTCAGGCAGCTATATGGTGACTATGGATCTAATGGACGCATACTTTTGCATCCCAGTAGCAGTAGGAGATCAGAAGTTTTTACGTTCCTGTATTTTTTGCATCCGCTATCATTTCCAGATCTTGCCTTTTGGAATCAAGCCTGTCCCCAGGCCCTTTACACAAATGATGACTTCTCTAGTGGCTTGCCGCCATTTACAAGGCTTTCGAGTCTTTCTGTATTTGGATGATTGGCTTCTAGTGGCCAGGTCAGAACAAGAGACTCTGGAGGAGTTGAAGATTGTAGAGCATTGTCTACAGACAGATAGTCTGATCCTGAATTATGCGAAATGCCAACTGGTTCCCTCCCAGCAGAGAGTGTTCATTGGAGCCCTCCTCAATACAGTCATAGGCATGGTTTATCTACCTCACCACAAAGTAGAGAGGTTGAGACGGAGTTTAAGGCACTTACTCAAACAGAACAGGGCCTCAGCAAGACTATGGTTGAAGGTTCAAGGACACATGGCCTCTTGTGCCTTCCTGGTTCCATCGGCAAGGTTACATATGGGACCTTTGGTGCATCATCTCCTGAAGGTCTGGAAGCCATCATCAATTGAGAACGAGAGGACAATTCCTGTTACAAAAGAAATCTTGTTGAAACTCCTTTGGTGGCTAAAAACATCATTTTTGAGCAAAGGATTCCAGTTGAATCCCAACCCTCCTCTCATCGTCATTACAGATGCCAGCCTGATGGGCTGGGGAGCAACCCTGGGGAATCACAGAGCACATGGGAGATGGTCCTGGAAACAGAAACAACACTCCTCAAATTGGAGTGAACTGTCCGCAATATGGGAAGCATTGAAAGCATTCCAAGGGACTCTAAAACATCAACATGTTCTGGTTGTCCTATCCCTCACAGCCCAACATATCGGGCAGGACAATTTTCAAGCAGATACTCTGAGTCAAAGATTTGTATCCTCTCGGGATCTGGCCCTGACTCTTCAGACACTCAAAAGGATTTGTCGCAGATTCGAAAGTATTTCTCTAGCCTACAAATCTACCAGTCTCCCACCACCCATGAATATTCAACGGAGGTCAGCAAGGGATATAGCTGCCTTCTGGGCTGAGTTTAAGGGAGTGTCTCTAACAGAAATCTGTTGAGCTGGAACCTGAGCAACTCCACACACCTTTCTTAAACATTACAAGATTCAAGGAATGGGTTTAGAAAGAGTTTGTTTTGATCACAAAGTTTTGGAATCAGTGCTTATGTCATGGAGTGTTATTACTTTCTGGTATCCTTTCTTTTTCCTTCCTGAATAAAAAGAAATTTGTATTGCAGTAATAGTCACTCCTGTGTGTAAAAAGCGCAAATGTTCATATATGAGGTACCACACAAGTAGAGGTTGGAACATAAATTTAATGCAAACATCTCAGCCACAGCCTGGCTCCAACTGTCACTTTGGTATCCCATTTCCAACCCCAGTCTGGCTTTAGAATCCTGGGGGAGCCAGGATTCAACAGTGTCAGAACAATCCCCAGTGACATGCTCCCCAGAGACAGTTGTAAGGATGTCACACATCTCCTTTTTTTACACAAAGGAAGCAAATATACCCCCTCACACAATTAACCAACATACCTACGGTCTGGAAAGAAATATATGATAATGTTCTTAAAATAAATATAAAATTTAGATTGGTATATTATGCGAGGAACACTCCCAACAGGGAGAGAGGTGACTGACAATATGTAATCATTAACAAGATTAAATGGTAAGGACAAACTTAAAGGAAAAATTTACATTTGAGTTGGAAATATGTTATTACCATCTAAATGATAACAAATGATACATGGGGATAAAGCCTCAAGATGAGTATATACACCCCCAAGAAGATTACTGCATATGAATTCAACTGACTATATAACCTTTTAAAAAACTCTGGGCCCAGTCCCACGCCCACTTGTCCTGACACTTATTTTGGATTTGTGACTGTCTGACCTAATATGTCTCCCACCCATGAGTTTATCTTCCATTCGATAATCATCACCGTTATCATTTACCTCAAAACTCTGACCTGGACCTACATATCTCACTACCCTCCAAAATTCCAAATCCTACCATCCTGAGTCTTGACAGCATTGCAAAACAATTTGACTATTTTCATTGGTTTCGTGAACTTTGATACATCTTTTGACCAGTTGGAGCCTTCACTTTAACCCACTCGTCTGGTTTGAAATCTATGAACTGGGTTTTTATGTGTCTGATCATAATGTTTCTTCCGCGCAGTCTGTAAATCTAACTCTTTTTTTCCTCCTTGGTTGGTTCGTGTCTATCTTCACCCAACCTTTATACCATTTCACCCACCCCGGCAACAATCTGGAATTAGGTTTCCTGACGTTTTATTATTCAAAAGGCGTCATGTTAGTGGACTGGTGTGGTGTAAGACGATAAGCCTCTAACCTACTCATTACTTCTTCTTTCAAACACAACCCATTTGTCTTTGCTAGTTGAATACCGCCCTTATGTGTTTTGTTTAACCTCCCTACTACTCCATTGGTTTCCGGGTGGTAATGAGCACAGAGTTTTTCTCTCCCTCTATTGCATTCTAAAAATTCTTTAGTTTCTTTAGAGCAGAATTGTGTCCCATTATCTGTCAACAGTGTGTTGGGAAGTCCTCCATGCATAAAGACTTCCACAAGAAACTTGACCAATGCAATGGAACAAATTTAATTTCTGGCCACCTTGAGAATAGATCAACCAACACTAAAATATACGGAGAACTTCTTTCCCCTGTCAATGGGCCAATTATGTCCATAGCCACATCCATCCAGGGACCATCAGGCGAAGAATGACAAAGCATAGGCAGAGTACAAGATTTTAACACCTTATCACTAGCAGAACAAGATATGTAATTCCTGACTACCCTCTCCAGTGCAACATCCATCCCTCGCCACCCAAAGTCTAGCCATAGTCTCTGTTTAGTTTTACTGATGCCAAAGTCGCCTTCATGTGCCAGATCAATTAACCTCTTTTTCTGATTTTGAGGAGGTATCAATTTGGTACCCCTGAAGAGGCACCCATTGAACTCAGATAATTCTCCTCTGACCATCCAGTATGGTCTCAACTGTTCTTCATTTTTTCCTTCCGTGTCCCATCCTTTAACTAACATTTCGAGTACTTTCATTAAAATAGGATTCACCTTTAAATCTTGTTTCCAACTATTCTCCTCTATGGTACCTCTAGTGATTACGCACACATCTTCCTTTAGGACATCAGTATCCTCATTACAGAGCCTACCAGAATCACCATCAGTATTGGTATAATTTACTAACCGAGACAGACAATGCACAGCACAATTTCTGATCCCTGGAATGTACTCAACATCAAACCTGAGTTCCTGGGGCATGGGCGAGCGAACCAACATGGCGGATGCCTTGTAGAGTGCTCCGGCCCACCACATCCATTATCCGCAACAATCCTCCCAAGTTCCCCATATTAGATGCTCTGACTTACCCTACGGGACACTGGAGGCTGAGAATGAGACAATTCCCGGAGATACCGCCACGAGCCCATTCCGGTGAGCACTGATGAGTCCCGGCAACGGATTTGGGCCTGGCGTGCGGCCCCTGGTGCTGCTGGATTCCTTGGGGCCTGGCTTGGTGCTCCAGGCAGAGCTGCAGCGGCCCAATTTGTGACCCTTGGCGTTGGGAGGAGTGCCGCTTCTCGGAGAGGGGTTGCGGCTGGGCCCCGGCGAGTGACGGTGGAGAGACCCCCCGTGCGGCCCGACTGCGGAGCATACCGGGAGGCGCTGGGTGCACAGCAGACTGCGGTGAGTCATTGTGGCACCAGGGGTGAGCGCCTTTCATGCCACGGAGGAGCTGACGGCCCAGTAGGGGGGAGCGGCCACGCAT
The DNA here is from genome assembly GCA_963921515.1 of Calotriton arnoldi. Classification (NCBI taxonomy): domain Eukaryota; kingdom Metazoa; phylum Chordata; class Amphibia; order Caudata; family Salamandridae; genus Calotriton; species Calotriton arnoldi. The sequence continues at coordinate 2,027,061 of CAWUFW010002794.1, read as the reverse complement.
ATCGGATAATTGCCTAAAGCTTAATTCAGGCAAGACGGAGGTTATTCTGTTTGGAAATGACGCCAATTTCTGGAACCCAAACTGGTGGCCGCCCTCGATGGGCTCTCTTCCGACTCCTATGAAAAAGGTGAAGAATCTAGGAGTAATTGTAGATGAGAGACTGACCTTTGGCGATCAAGTCAACGCAGTCTCATCTTCAACAGCGTATGTCATTAAAACGGTGAAAAAAATATTACCATTTTTGCCATCTGACAGTCGGCATACAGTGGTTACCGCGCTGGTCTTATCCAGACTGGATTATTGTAACGGTCTTTATTTGAATCTTCAGGAACGTCTTATGAATAAGCTCCAAAGGATACAAAATGCGACGGCCAGGCTACTTACGGGCACACCCAAGTTTGACTCAATTTCTAAAGTAATCAAAAAACTACACTGGCTCCCGGTGAGGAATCGGGTCCGTTTTAAATGCTTGTGTACCGTATTTAAGGCACTCCAAGGAATAGGACCCGATTACCTACGAAAACAATTTAAGTGGTACATACCAAAAAGAAACCTTCGCTCCCTAAGAGCCAAACTGATCACAGTCCCAGCTATAAAAAAGGCAACATGGGGAGGCAGAAGTTTTGTTGTCGGGGCAGCCAAGGCCTGGAATGACCTCCCATTTCATTTGAGAAATGCCTCGGACCTTCTAGCCTTCAGGAGAGGTTTGAAGACATGGCTCTTTGATAACTAACCTTGTTTCTGCGGCTCTGGCAATAGGATAGGTAACGAGCGCCAGGACACCTCTGGGTAACCGCTGCGCTAAACAAATTCTATAACATAACATAACATATCGACGCTCGTCTGCCCGCATATTGGACCCGGGGCTTGGCGCTTGTGAACAGGTGCCTCCCCTCCTTTTTTTCTTGGACGGGCCACTTGGGGCGACAGGCCAGATGCCGATCGGCCTTACAGAGGGGCTCCGGTGCAGGCTCAGTGCCAATCAGCACTGTATACGGTGAGGCCCAGGGGCGCGAGCGCCGCTGTCGATACGATTGCCCCATTGGCCCGGGAGCGGCCGCGGAGCTGTGCGGTGTTGCAGCCCGAGGGTGGTGGAGCCCTTCTCCCCCCCCCTGCAGAGGACGACAGTGACCGAGTGAGAAGCGGGCGCAGCATGGGCTCGCACTGCACAGAGGCGCCCCGGGACGAGGAGGGGTTGTCGGTTTGACCGTCCGCAGCACACTGGGGCGCCCCGGGTCCATGGGCTGTGAGCAGACGGAGACCACGGTGTGCTGCAGCTGCTGAGGGGGCTAATAGTGAGAGCCACTGAGGTTTAAAGCGAAGGCGCCAGGGGGGCCCCCACATCAAAGGCCCGTTGCCGACCCCCCCGGTTGACCAGACCTCATTGAAGCCGTTGGAAGTATATAATAGGGGACATTGCTGAAGTCGAGGAGAGAAGAGAGACCCCGGGCCTGCTGGGCGACCTAGCACCAAACCAGAAACGCTGTGTGAGCGGGGCCGTCCCTATAATTGTCCAGAGTGATTGGGCCCTCTTGGTTTGCTGTGTATCCCTGCCAGTGGCGCGGGTGGGGTGCCGGGGGTTGGTGGTCCGGAGGGTGTGTTCCTCTTAAAGGGTCCACCTGCAGTCGGTCCTTGAGTGGCAGAAGTGGCCGTGGTAGCCACAGTGCGGCTTGCTGCTCTGGATAGATTGATTCCATGAGGGACGACTCTGGGGCTTCCCTCCCCGCCCCCACAAGACAGTGCCAGCTGGAGACTGCCACCGGCTGTGCTTGCTGTGGCCACCATGGCTAAAGACAAGGTACCTGCATCTTCAGCTAAACAGAGTACGCTGGATCAATACACGACCGCCCACCCCCCGGTGCGGCGGGGGAGCATAGGGGGGCACCCCAGCTCCTGTCCCGGTGCCAGATAATGCAGCCCTGATGGCACCGATTACATGCTAGAGGCCAAAATCGGGGCAGTTGGCACAGAAGTATTTTTCCTTCGCCAGGACCTTTGCAAGGCGGAACCGCATCACTGAAGCTGAGTCCCGCGTCTCGGTTGAGGAGGACACAATCCCAACCCTCCGTAAGCAAGTCAACCACCTGACTGTAATCACACAAGAACCGAAGATGCAGAGGGCCACGCGAGACGCAACAACTTGCGCTTCTTGGGCTTCCCTGAGAGCTACGAAGGGGCCTTGGCGACCCAATTCATAACACAGTGACTGCGCTCGTTGAGGCCAGAGGGTTCCCTCTCTTCTTGCTTTGTGGTGGAGCGAGCCCACAAAGCCTTGGCGGCACGGCCTCCTCGAGGCGCACAACCCCGTCCAATTATTGCCAAGCTCCTAAATTATATGGACAGGGACGCATTCCTGCACTTTGCCCGAGGCCATAAAGATAAGTTGACCCACAACTCGCAGCATATTATGATATTCCCAGACTATACCCGCCTCGTACAGCAACAGCGTCAATCCTTCGTAGCCACCAAGCGCAAGCTAAGAGACCTCAACATCCAATATCTGCTGTTGCACCCCGCTTGGATGCGAGTTATACACAAATCTAAAATGCTTTTCTTCGATACCCCGGAAGAGATTTTCAAATGGACAGATGAAACCATCTCACTCAAGCCAAACTCTCCACCTCCACAGGAATCAGACTCCTCTCAGGGCACCAGACAGAGCCGCCTGAAGAAGCATTAGTCGAAGCGGCGACATCGCTCACGATCGAATTGGCGTTCCCAGACGCAAGGGGAAGACTCATAAACCAATTGCTTACTACCCATTGTACCTTCCTTTCCCTTATCTCTCTGTTTCTCTCTCTGCTGTACCCTATGCTGCTCTCACCTTCAGTAGTTGAGTTCAGTTATATACCTCGATCGTTTGGACACCTGGTACATGAGGGGAACATGGACCACGGTCGGCCTTCCCGAGTCCCACTTACGTTCTTGCATGACAGATGGTTGGGGGGATGTGGCCTTTAGGGCTCCATTGGCGTTGGGCCTCCTGGACCCCCGTTGGGGTCCTGGAACCGCCCACCACCGCGACAGATACTTCTTGTTTCCTGAAGTATAGGGGTGGGGGGAGGTGGTTGGGTTATTTCTGTTTCATAGGATGCATCTGTTACTGGCTGAGCATGGGCGCAGGCGTTTCCCCACTTTCACACACTGCACTCGGAGACATCATTATTATCCAAGATTCACTAATGATTGATCCACAGAGGGTTCACCCTAGTGAGATCCAGGTGAGGACCTGGAATGTGCGGGGTATGTTAGACAGGATCAAGTGGGGCACTGTGTTAAAACAGGCCAAGAGACTGGGGGTCGATCTCCTTTTGTTGCAAGAGACCCACATGATGGGCAACAAGGCCCCATGCTTAGCACGCTATGGATTCGACTAGGTTTACCACACTGGTTTCATCAGGGGTTCATGGGGTACGGCTATCCTTATCCACCGCAGGATCCCTTTGTGATGTTCCCAGACATGGTCAGACTCAATTGGGCGGTACACTGTAATTGCTGATACACTATATGAGGAATCCTTGGTACTGGGTAATTTTTATGCTCCTCCACCTCTTGGACATACGTTTGTGGAGAGGGTTATAGGCTTGTGGGGAACCTTACCTGAGGGACTGTCTGTGATGGGGGGCAACTGGAATGACAGTATGTACCAAATCGACAGGTGGCGCCCCAATGACTGAAATCGTACCGATCGTGACTCCTAGCTGTGTCTTTTGGCATCCTCCCTGGGTTGGTCCGATGTCTTGAGGGCGTATCACCTGACTGCCGCCAAACACACCTTCCTCTCGCCAACGCTTGGCTCCCTCTCGCGGTTGGACTACATCTTTCTCCCCTCACAGTATATTCATAGACCTGCATCTAGCTCTATTCTTCCACGGGGCCTTTCCGACCACTCCCCGGTGAGCCTTAAGCTCCACATGGGACCTCTGTGATCCCGTCCCTGCTGGCGGATGTCGCGATGGCACCTGAGAGACCCGAAATACATGACAATCCTCCACCAGGCTATCACTGAGTATCTCTCCTCCAATACAGGGTCCACAGCCTCCGCTGTGGTGCTGTGGGAAGCTCTTAAGCCCACTATACGGGGAGTTGACATTAGCTACTTCACAGGAGTAAAGCGGCAATGTCTGGCTCAGACCGTAGAATTAGAGACACAACAACGGGTGTTGGAGGAGGAAAGGCAGACGGGTGGTGGAATACAAGCCCAAAGACAGCTCCTGTTGATACAACAACAGATCCAGCAGCTGCTCACTAACAAAGCTCAATTAGTGTGGCAGGCGACGCAACATCGAATATATCAGTGGGGAGATACATTGAGCAAGAACCTACATCGGTTATGCCAAGTAAATAGTACCCCGACCCCCACACCAATACTCCGGGGCATTGATGGCACCCTCCACACGTACCCGCACACGGTGGCTCATGCATTCGCCACATATTACAGTGACCTTTATCAGCACAAGGCAAGTCTATCCCCAGATTTGATACAAGAATTCTTGCGGGACATACCCCCAAAGCAACTGTCAGATGAGGTGCGTGATCAGATTGACACTCTCATTACCTTAGAAGAGCTTACCACTGCTCTTCGCGACATTCAGCCGGGCCGGGCCCCGGGTCCCAATGGGTTCCCTGGTGAGTTCTTCCGAGGTTGTATCTCCTAGATGGGTCCACCTCTCCTGGAGGCATTGCAGGAATCCTTGGAACTGGGGATTCTTCCGCCCGAATGGCGGCATGCGGAAATCGTGGTTTTCCTCAAGCCAGGTCACCCCCCGGATGACCCATCCTCATATCACCCCATATCGCTATTACATCTTGAGGCAAAACTCTTAGGTAAGATCCTGGCCAATCGACTGTTACCCTACATTACCGAACTGGTCCACCCCGACCAGTCCGGCTTCATGCCACAACGCTCCACACGTCATAACATCAAATGAGTACATAACGCCCTTGCTATGGTTCCGAGGTTGGGACGCCCAGCTGCAGTCCTCCTCGCGGATATTGACGAGGCCTTTGATTCACTGGACTGGGAGTACCTATTCCTCCTCTTGCAGGCCTTAAATCTCGGCCCCTGTGTTATCTCATACATCTGCCTCCTGTACACGGATCTCTCTGCTTCTGTACGCATCGCCGGTGCTGTGTCTGACCCATTTCCCATCCGCAGGGGCATGCAGCAGGGGTGCCCTCTGTCCCCACTCCTATTTGCGTTTGCTATCGAGCCATTAGCGAACTGAGTGCGATGGGACCCGTTGGTCCGCGGATTTCGGTGGTCCGAGGAGGTATCAGATAGGATTGCACTATATGCGGACGATGTCCTTTTCTTCCTTACGGAACCGGAATCTATGGGCCCTCGGATACTGCAGATCCTGAGGTTATTTTGGGGAAACTTCGGGCCTTTGCACAAATCCATCCAAATCCATTCTGTATCCGATTTGCGGAGACCAGGGGCCAGGTACATGGGCCACGCATTTGACACAGGCATCCGACGGCTTCACATATCTGGGAAGGTTTATATCATCTGATCCGGTGAAGTCCTGGCCCCACGATATAGAGCCCCTTATGTCTAAGGTCAGAAGCGAGGTGCAGGCCTGGTTCTGCCCTCCTTTTGTTCCTCTACGGCCGGTCGGTGATCTTCAAGAGTGTCTCGTTACCGCGTATTAAAATTACCCATACGACATTCCCCAATCGTGGTTCACACAAGTTAACTCACTTCTCAATACGTTTTTATGCGACGGTGGGGCTGTATGTGTCGCATTACGGATGTGTACTCAATCCACCTACTGCGGCGAGATCGCAACATTCGACACCTTCGCTTATTATGCCGCCTCCCACCTCCTCAATATAAACGATTGGTGATACTGTTTCCAAACAGACCCAGCCTACACTGTCGAAAGAATAATGTTGGGAGGCCGCGCATTGCTCGACATCTTGTATAGCTGTTGCTGGCTGGACCACCTGCCCCCAGCCACTAGAGTCGTTATCCAGCTGTGGAGATGCGTGGTCAGTCGGATGGGATGGGCTGGGCGGCTAACGCAGACAACTCCGTTGTGGCAGGGTGTCGATCTTCGCCAGGTGGCGTTGCTGCCAAGTTTCCGTACATGGGACCTTATAGGCATATCCACACTTGGGGATGCCATGAAGGGGTGGTTCTAAAATCCTTTCAACAACTACAGGAAGACTTTCACCTTCATCAAAACCAATTCTATAAATACCTCCAACTACGACATGCCCTATCCCCGTACATTGCAACACTGACAGAGCTTCCGGAATTCCACCCGCTAGAAGGGCCACTATTAATGGGGGATATTGGAGCCCACAAAATTAGACAGGTATATCAAACTATAGTTACACACAACAGTACAACATTAGACACAGTCCGACAGAATTGGGTCAGTGACATTCCGGATCTATCGGATGATGATTGGGAGGAGGCATTGGCAAGCCTTCGTAGTGCGGCCATAGCGTCTCGTTATCACCTGATACAGTTTACATTTTTACACAGAGCCCACTACACTCGTCATCGCCTCTGGCGCATGGGAGTAATACCATCGCCGGAGTGCTTGAGGTGTACACGGGAGGCGGGTACCTTCCTACACACAGTGTGGAACTGCTCAATTCTCCAGCCCTACTGGGATAAAATGCTGGCTTGCCTGGGTAAAGTGCTCTCATGGAGTATTCCGTCTGATCCCAAAATCATTTTACTACATAGCACGGATGGAATTGGAGGCAACAGGTATAAACAACACTTGCTTTTCACTGGACTTACACTAGCCAAGAGGGATATCGCTCAGTACTGGAGGAGTAGTTCTTCGCTGCCCCTCTGGAAGTGGAAAAAAGCTCTAGATTGGTGCATGGGGATGGATCTAGCTGTGTTTCGGGCTAGGGGTTGCCCACAGAAACATCGAAAGATATGGCAGCGATGGGCAGAGTACAGGGGTATTGAATTGCCGGAGGTAGAATCCCTAGATACTGATCCAGCGCGAGGTCATTACCTGATCAGGGATCAATACTCAATTCATCAATTTTCAATGGCCATACTCATTCACCCAGAATCCCTGATGCGCTGGGGTCAATTTGTTTTGTTCAAATACCTTTCCTTTCAGTGAACCATGTATAACGTCATTAGAATGCCTACAAATTTAATTAATCAACTTTCCTTCTACTTGGGCGATGGACCAATTAGTTGAATAGTTGATGATAATGATTTTGCTATCTAACTAACCCTTTAGTCAGCTAAAATAATCACAGACACTCAGTAAATTATGAAGCTTTATCTCAATAATAATGCAGATGCTCATTGTTCAGTCACTTCTCCTTTAGCCATTTTGTACCCTATAAAAATAAAAATCTATCTAAACCTATGATTGCTAAACTAAATAAAAAAAAATCAGGAAAAATAGTGGTGTAATCCTACACCTACAGGCTTTCTTCTTTACCCCTTCTTTTATTTTATTTTCTTTGGTCTTCTCAGTCATTCAGTTTTCTTTTAGCTAGCAATTTTCACCACTTCTTCTCTTTTAAGGTGGTCTCAATTTGCTTTCATCAACTTGCTCAGTGTCAGAACTGTTTTTTCTTCACTTGGATCAGAACTTTCAATTTCTTCCAAAATGACGTAAGTCCATTCTGGTGCCTTGTATTTTCTGCTTGGAATTCTCACTCTCCTGGTTTTTCGTACTAGTTCTTCTCCTGACTCTTCTTGTTCTGTTTGACTTGAGACCTCATTACTTTGTTCTGGTCTTCTTTTTGACTTTCTCCTCTCTAGGGTGTATTTCAATCTTTTCACTCCACCTGGCCAATTATCGCCTTTTCTTGGTTTCTTTGTTTGAACTACTTTTCACCTTCTGTATCTGGTTCACAAGTTCTTTTATTTGGCCTTTCTTTGATCTTCTCTTCTTCTTGTTTTTCAGCAACTTTTGTTTCTGTTGTTTCAACAGTAATTTCTCTTTCAACTGTGAACTCACTTCCTTCTCGTTCAACAGCAGTTTCACTTGTTTCTGGCTCAGCTGTGAACTCTCTTGATTCTTGATTAGCAGTGAACTCACTTTCTTCTGGCTCAACGGCAGCCTTTTGAGACCTAGTATCTGGTGCTCACTTTACTTGACTTGTGCTCGGCTGTTCATCATCTGGTTGATCATCAGAATCTGTCAATCTAGATTCATCAGCTTCACACAATTCAACCACTGGTCTTTGCTCTTGGTTTACCAGTTGCTGCTCTCCTTGTCATTCAAGACTTGCATGGATCCAATTTGGCAAACCACCACACTTAACTGCCGTTGTCGTCACCAGTATGACTTGATAAGGTCCGTTCCACCTGGGTTCTAAACACGATTTCCTTACGTGCTTCTTGACAAGAACCCATTCACCTGGACTCAGATCATGAGCTTGTTTTGGCTGTGTTGTAGTGGCGTCTTCTCCAACCTGGTGAGACACAGAATGTACCAGATCAGCCAATCCTCTGCAATAATCGAGTACCAGATCATCAGATAAACTCATCAATTTGTTTGCTGGTATGTATGCTTGTCTCGTTGCTCTTCCCATGAGGATCTTGTGGGGACTCAATCCCGTCTTTTTGTCAGGAATGCTTCTTAGACTCATCAGAACAAGGGGTAAAGCGTCAGGCCATTTCAGTGATGTGGCTGCACACACCTTCCCTAACCTAGATTTTATAGTGCCATTGATTTGCTCGACCACTCCTGATGCTTCAGGTCGATAGGCACAATGCAGCTTCTGCTCAATTTTAAATGCTGCACAAATCAGCCGAATTATCTCATTATTAAAATGGGTTCCCCTATCTGTCTCTAAAGTGACTGGAATTCCAAACCTAGGAATCAGTTCTCTCAAAAGCAGTTTAGCTACAGTGAGGCTATCATTTCTTTTCGTGGGATAGGCTTCCACCCAGCGAGAGAACAAGCAGACAATGACTAACACATACTTCAGCCCATTACATGGGGGAAGCTCAATAAAGTCAAGTTGGAGTCGGGTAAATGGTCCTCCTGCTCTCCCAATTCGTCCCCAACTAACAACTGTCTTTCTGCCTGGATTTTGCTGCTGACATGTTACACACCTCTGGCAAAGGCTCTCTGCAATGACCCGGAACTTTGGGTTGTACCATGACTGCTTGAAGAGTCTGATCATTGCATCTCTTCCAATATGTGCAATTCCATGGTAAACTCTGGCCATATGAGAAAGTAAAGAATCTGGTAGGACTGGTCTTCCAACATAATAGACCCATAGTTCATCTTCTGCTCTTTTATTACAGCCTGTATTAATCCACCTTTCCTTTTCCTCATCACTTGCCTCTTCCTGCATCTGCCTAACTTCTTCCCAAGTTTCAAATGTTGTGGTAAACATAAGATGGAATTCGGTATTTCCCCTTTCAATTGATCTGTTTAAAGCCATTGTATTTTGTGCACAGAAACGCGCAATTTGGTCGGCATATCTGTTGCCCTTTGTCACATAATCATCTCCTGATTTATGCGCGGCACATTTGACCACTGCAATTCTTTTGGGCATTTGCAAAGCATCTAATAATTATTTACAGTTTTGCTGTTGCGTATTGGGGAACCTGAGGAAGTCAGAAATCCCCTCTGCATCCATAGCTGTCCAAAATCGTGGACAACCCCGAATCCGTATTGGCTATCAGTGAATATGGTTACATTCAGGCTTTTGGAAATTTTGCACGCTCTAATTAGAGCTATTAGTTCAGCAATTTGGGCATAATTTACCCCTTTTAGACAGGATGCTTCAAGAACTCCCTCTATGGTGCAAACAGCATAGGCAGCACAAAGTTCACCTTTTCCATTTCTCAGGCATGACCAATCCACAAATATCTCACAATCTGATTATTCCAATGGAACATCCTCAATGTCAGGCCTGGGTTTGGTGCACAGTTCTGTCACATCCAAACAATCGTGATCCGCTTCCTCTCTTAACTCCTCACAACGTGAGTTCGGCAACAGGGTTGCCGGATTTACAGTCGTGCACGTCACCACAGTCACATTTTCAGCACCCAGAATCCCTCTTTCATACTTAGTCAGCCGACTAGAGGTTAGGTACTGGGTACGAGTACGAGTCAAAAGAATCTCGACAGAATGTGGCACATACACCATGACTGGGTATCCCATCACAATTGGTTCACTTTGTTCCAGACTCACACAAGTAGCAGCTACTGCTTTCAAATATCCTGGCAACGCTGCAGCCACTGAATCCAAGGTAGCAGAAAAATATGCTACTGGACGTCGTGCCATTCCATGTTTCTGAGTTAGGACTGAAAGTGCACACCCATCTCTCTTACAACAGTACAAAGCAAACTCCTTGGTATAATCTGGCATTCCCAATGCAGGTGCGTGACAAAGACTGCTCCTCAATTTTACAAAAGCTTCCATACTTTCATCATCCAGAACAATCGGATCTTTTACATCCTTTCGTGTCAACCTCTGTAGAGGTTTTGCAATCAGTGAGAAACCACTGATCTACTGCCTACAATATCCAACCATTCCCAAAAACATTCGCACTTCTTTCTGAGTTTTGGGTGGCTTCATCTGCTTGATCACTTTAATTCTTTCAGGTGTCACTTTTCTAACTCCTTCTTCTATTTTGTGTCCTAGGTACTGGACTTCCTGTTTACAAAATTGCAGTTTTGCTGGGGACACCTTGTGTCCTCCCTCTGCCAAATGGTTCAACAGGGCAACTGTGTCTGTCACACATGCCTCTCGTGTCTTTGATGCCACTAGTAGGTAATCAATGTATTGAACCAAAACTGAATTTCCTGGCATGACTAAAGTCTCCAGACATTTTTTCAAGATCTGGTTGAAGATTGAGGGACTCTTTGTGTACCCTTGAGGAACTCGGCACCATGCCAAGACACGGTCTCCAAACCGGAACGCAAATAAATACTGGCTTTCTGGATGCAAAGGAATCGAGAAAAATGCTTGATACAAATCAATGATTGTGTACCACTCAGCATCACAGGGGATTTGGTAAAGAATCACTGCCGGATTTGGTACTACTGGGCAACAAGGTACTACAATTTTATTTATCTTTCTCAAATCCTGTACTATTCTATACTTCCCACTGGGCTTTTTGATACCTATGATAGGCGAATTACAAGGACTGCTCATTATTTACTTTAAAATTCCCTGTTCAATCATTTGGTCAATCACAGGAGCAACTCCCGCAATTACTTCTGAACTCATTTTGTACTGAGGTGTATTTGGATACACAGCACCATCCTTCACCGTAATCTGGATTGGATCTACGTTTGTCATTAGGCCGATTTCCTTTCCTGAAAAATCCCACACATCTGATCTTACTGCACCTTTCAATTCTTCAGGCAAATTCTCTTCTATAAGAAGTGAAAACAGCTCATCCACCTCTGTTCCTTGCTTCGCTAACATCATTTTAAATTCAGTATCCTCATCAGGTGTCTGAAATGCAATACCATCCGGTGTACAATAGATGGTGCAATTCATCTTGCACAATAAATCTCTTCCCAAGAGATTTACTGGGCTCGAGTCACATACCACAAACCGATGCATGTCTTTGATGTTACCAATGTGAACTTCTATTGGATTTGTGACTGGCGTTCTAAATGCTTATTCGAGACTCCTACAACTTGGATAGTTTCTCCCGAGAGGGGTAGGTTTGGAATTTCTGCTGCTCTCACAGTAGAACAGGTAGCACCAGTGTCCACTAAGAATGTAATGTAATTCCCTTCCACCTTTCCGTCAAAAAATGGACCTGACTGATCTACCGCCAAGGATGCGCCAAGTACACACTCCTCCTCCCCCCTCAGGCACCGTCATTGAGATGAGTCTGAATCATTCTCATTGCACTGCAACCAATATTGTGGAACCATTTGCACAGTTAGATTCTTACCACTTTGGTCACCTCTGTGATATCCAGCATTCGCACTGAACCTCTGCACTTGAGCATTCACATTATTTGGCATGGGAGCTTGTGGCACCTGTAACTGTTGAGTAACTATCTGCTGCTGCTGCTGCTGTTGATTTACGCCCACCTCATTCTGCATCTGTGGAATCAAATTTTGATTTCCCCCGTTAATCTTTTTGGCAGATCTACACTTGTTATGTTATGTTATGTTATGTTAAAAGCATTTATCAAGCGCACGTTCACCAAAGGTTTCTTGGCGCTACACTTGTTCTTCCAATGTCCAAGCTTTCCACACGCATGACAAGGAAATTTCTTCATAGCTTCCTCTCTATTCATTTTTCCTCTTCCTTTCCCTCCACTGGAATTCTGTCCACTTTGATTCTGACCACCCGTCTGATTACCAGTTTGAGGATTATTATTTGCCTCTTGCTATTCTGCCACTTTCACCTGTGCCCACATAATTTTCTCTTTTAACTTTTTATGCCTTGATTCTATGTCATCACTACAATATTTTGCATACCTTAGAATTTCGTCTATCGTTTTGCCAGCAAATCAAATGCTGTTGAATCATATTACTAATTTCTGGCTTCAATCCAAACACAAAACGATATACGAAATGTCCCATATCCTTGTCTCCAATATTTTCAAATCCACTATACTGTTTAAATACCTGCAACAACCTTTCATAGTAGGCATGTACTGACCCTTTTGGTTCCTGGGTTGTTCGGTCAATTTTAACCCAATCTGTTTCCTTAGGGGAAATTTTTCCCTTCAGAAACGTGATTACTTGATTATACTTTTTCATCACTTCGTCAGACGTGCACCTGTTTTAGGGTCCCTAGGATATTCTTCTTTTGGCCAATCAACAGTGATCTTACACTCTGTCCATACATCTGCTGGAACAACAATCTCAAACAATCCATCTAAATCCTTTAACAAAACCTTCAAGACTTTCACAAACCTTTCTACCTGTTTGTACCATTCAACTGGTTTCTCTCTTACCCGGGAAGGACAATATATCCTGTCTTGCCCATGGAACATGAACATATCCACCACCTGGCACTTCTCTCATCGGACACGCCCTTTCAACCGGTTCTGTCTCTTTTAATAGAAACATAGATGCTCCTTTACTAGCTGCTTCTTCCTTCTTTCTCGTCCATCTATTTTTCCACCTGTCTACATCTCCCCATTTCTTCAGAATGTTCATCAACTCTTTTATTTGCAACCTTTTTCCAGATGCATTCAAACTCTCTAGGTCCTTGTCAGTGAAAGCCAATCTGTATGATTTTTGCAACACTTTCGACTTTTCTATGTCTACTCCATACTCACTAGCAGCTTCAGATATTTTTTCATGTAAATTCTTCGCTCTCAGGTGATGCTTTTGCACAAAAACAATAGCTCATCATCTCGATAAGTCCCTAACCTGTCTGGACTTATTGTCCCAATAATCATTTCTTCCAAATCCACTTTCAATTGACTCACATTAATACTCTGTGGCTGTGGTTTTGGCTTTGTCATTTCCTTTATCCGATTATTGAATTCTTCTGGAGAAAGACTTGTTGAACTCCCTGCTACTGGAGTAGCATTGGGCCCTATTCTCCTCGGGTCTAATTGTATACCTCTTTGGGGGTGTCTCCGTTATTAACTCACAAACCGGAAGATTTAACAATGTGGTATTCTGATCATCTTGTCTATTCTCATTCATTACCGTCGCCACCCCACTCCTGCTCCCACTACTCGGAACTGTCAATGAATGTACTTTTGGCAAATTCTGTCTTTCCCCATACAAGGGAACAACGGGACCAATTGTCACTGGCACTGTCAATGCTTCTGCATTCAGACTTAACTGATTCACCTTCTGAACCTGCTCCAGTCTTGCCTTATTCAACAGATTCACTTCATTTTCTCTCACCACTCTAGCTATTTCGGTAACCTGGGGAGTTAGTGGGGTTCCCAATTGTGGAGCACTCTGGGTTACCTCCCTTGAATTTTCTTCATAGGGTGGAGGCCTTTTAGTCATCATGTCCTCTAACAAATCATCATCCTCAGAATTGTTCAGGTCATCTCTAAAGCTTGAAGTCTCTATATTCTTCTTTTTCTTTTTACACTTTCCTCCTGTCTGTTCATCAGCAACTAAAACTGGGTACAAACCTTCTGTTACTACAGCTCTCCTCCATCTTTTCAACTTTTCTTCCCTACTTTCAAAAGGATATCCATGCCTCCAATTCCTGTATCTTCCGTTACCTCCTCTATATTTCTCTCTTTCAAATGCCTCAACTTCCCATTCTTCCAATGCTTCGTACTGCGTCAATCTAGGATTTGGTTCTAATGCATTAATTCGATAGCTCAGATTCTGCAATATCCTTAAATTGAACGTACCATGCTGTGGAAAAGCTATGACACCATCGTCCTTTGTATACTCTACCCAATTCTCTAACCACATACACGTATGATATCCTCGCTCCAACATCATATAAGAAGCAGGTGTTTTTGGGGGCGGAATTGGAATTCCCTCTCTAGTCACAATCGGTTTGTCCTTATTGAAAAAATTCTTTATTTTCTTTAGCAGCTTCATTTTTTCTAACCTTTTACGCTAATGTACCTCACCAAAATAAGCAAAATAACCTTCCGTAATTCTATATATTCTATTTGTCAGCTCTCGTCCTATGCCAGTGCGACTCACACCAACCAACCAATCAGAGTACTGCTACGTAAGCAAAGTCTCAACCAATACTAGCACGACTCACACCAACCAACCAATCACAGCTCAATACACACCTGCTGCCTGACCAATGCCAGCGCGGCCTTTTCTGACGTCAGTATTACTCCTTCTACTGACCCTCCCTTCACAAAAATTCTACGGCAATATTTTCTAAGTTTTCTTAATCAAAGTTTCGGTTAGTAACAACACAAAGACAATGTTACCTTGTCTGTTCCACTAAGTAAAGAAATAGTTTTCAATTTTTCAAAAGATTTTCTCACTACGAGTCCTAATAACGACCAGCGCTATTTTACCCTTCAAACAAGCTCCGGGAGGACCTACTACTCCTCTAGGGATAAAACCAAAATTTCACAAGAGGACTTCCTGGTGTGGAAAGAGGTCTTGTTACCCCCATGGAGATAAGGCTAGAGATTCGGAAGTGGACCCTTCGCTATTTCAGTCACTCTACTTATATACGAAAATTCCCTAAATATAACACCTACAGCCCTCCGTAGCTTTTAGGTATTATTACAACAGACAAAGTACTTCTGCAGTGTGGCTTCTTTACCACACTCTTCTTCTGCCTACTTCAGGCTAAATTTCATTCCCGGGATTCCTCAGGTATGTCCGTACCTGAACTTCCAGACAACATAGAACAGGACACTAACTTTTCATGCTAAGAACATATAATCAATAATCAATAATCATTACCAAACTAATCAATAATTAAACCGTCCTCTGCTACCAAGAAACTGATCCAGCGCAAGGTCATTACCTGATCAGAGATCAATACTCAATTCATCAATTTTCAATGGCCCATACTCATTCACCTAGAATCCCTGATGCGCTGGGGTCAATTTGTTTCGTTCAAATACCTTTCCTTTCAGTGAACCATGTATAACGTCATTAGAATGCCTACAAATTTAATTAATCAACTTTCCTTCTACTTGGTCGATGGACCAATTAGTCGAATAGTTGATGATAATGATTTTGCTATCTAACTAACCCTTTAGTCAGCTAAAATATTCACAGACACTCGGTAAATTATGAAGCTTTATCTCAATAATAATGCAGATGCTCATTGCATACAGTCACAAATGCAAATAATGAAACTCACAAAGGTAGAGTTAAACATCAACAATATCAAATGAATACAATCTCATCTCTTTAACAATGACATTTTGCATGAAGGAGTGGATAGATTAAGAGACAAAAGTTTCATCAAAATCATATGCGGAAACAAAATACACCTAACGGAGGGGATAGATGAAGAGACAATAGTTTCATCTAAATAATACGTTTAATGTATCTATGAAGGAGTGGATAGGTGGAGAGACAAAAGTTTCAGAGACAACACATTTGCAAACAATTTGCATGTATGAGTCAGAGACAAATACAAACCTAGCGGTCTGTAGGAAAACCACCCCCTCGGCCTAAGAGATGGTGGGGGTTCCCTGAAATAGGATCAAGGAACAAAGATTTCTAGACCCAATGGTAGGACAGGGACAGGAAACAGCTAGGCCTCTCTGCAAACCAACGATCAGCGACACATTCACCCGTCTTCTCTTCCTCCCCGCAAGTCTAAACCACACCCCTAAAGGCACCCCAGTTATACCCTAAAACCTACATGTCCGTCCCACATATTTTGAAACATTTCTAAAATCTAAGCAGATGATTGGTGGGCTTTGGGGGTGGCTCTGTCACACCATGGTGACTTCACATACAATTCAGTCACTTTATTGTTCAGCATCCTTTCCCACAATTAAGTTCTTAACATGTGCTCACGTTTTCTTTCATATGATACATTTAAATACTTTAATTCATAAAATAGACAACATCCGCGGAATAAGACTCTAGTCCCACGGTCGATTCTGTCACTTGGCAGACGAACGTCATTTTAACCTTCACTAAGGCATCTTTTTCTGCTGTGCACAGCGTTTCTGCCTCGCCGCTGACAGTACAGATCCACTCCTCATCTCACCCCTCCCACACAGGACAATTTAAGACAAGATGGAGTTTTCATCCAGCTTACTATAGTAAAATGGAAACGAACATTTGTTAATTATATGACAATGTAGTTTTCACTGTGTATCCCCCTCCCTTGCACTATTCCTCATTAGAGTTACTTAGCATAAGCTTTAAGTGTAAAGCAGCATTATTCATTGCTTGAAAGCAAGGTGCAACATGCGAACTGCGAAATGCACATGCGGCCTAGTCTTGCATTTATTTTTCGTTTTTTCTCCAAAGCATACTGCAAATACGTTTTAATTCTTTCATATACTATTTCATATTAGTGCATCCATGCGCAAAGCTATTTCCCTTGTGTTTGTGTCAGGTGCACGTTAGTTCACTTTACTACTTACTGTTAGTACGTATTATGGGGGTATTAATTCGAGCAGGTTTCTTTTTCGAACCCCTGCTCCATCAATACTATCCTACAACAAGAATAGTGATGTAATAATGTTGTCCTCGGATACTGGATACAACCATACAGTGCACATATAACATTAAGGATCAAGTGGTGTGGTGAGGGGAGGGGGTGATTCGGATGCCTAGATCAGCCATGTTCTTACAAGTTTGCTCTTACGATTTCCTTCGTATTATCATTCTGGTACACTATATCAAACAGTAATGTTTTCATTGATGTGTTGGCCGTTGGCCTATGTTGTACCACTATAAAACTGAATAAAATTTGTTTTAAAAAAAAATAAAACCTGAGTTCCTGGAGATTAACTACTCATCTTTTGATTTTGCTCAAAATCCCCATCAAGCCTTTCTATGTAAACACTTCTTTAAGAGGTTTATGGTCTATTCTCACCTAGAAAACTGTTCTCCAGATAAAATCTTTAAATCAGTTGAGAGTCCAGTATACAGGCAACGCTTCTCTCTCAGTTACAGAGTAATTGAATTATGCTTGTCTCAACGCCCTAGAGCCAAAGGCAATTGTCCGTTCACCCACCTCACCTTCCTGCAAGAGAACCACACCTAATCATTCTGAGCTCGCATCAGTTGCCACTATAGTTTTCTTTCCTGGTACTAAGGAATTTAAGTTAGGAGCATTGGCTAATGCTTTCTTGCCATCTTCAAATTCTCCTTCATATGTTTTGTCCCCAAGTGAACATTCTTCTTATGTAAATTTCTCATCTGAAAGGTGTGACCTGCAAAATTGACAATACATTTGCTATAAAATTCCATAATTCCTAAAAAAGGATTTAAATTCATCCTTATTTTTGGGAGTTGCCAAATACATTATAGCATTTAGAAAATCACTCCTAGGATGTATACCCTGGGAAGAAATCTTGCGACCCAAATAATTGATTTCTACACACTAAATTTTGCATTTTTCCTTTTTCACTGTCAGCCCGTACTCTTTAAATTTCATGAGAACATCTCACAGCTTCTCATCATGTATTCTTTCTGACTCTCCAAATATTAATACATCATCCTGGTAAAAGGATACATTAGGGACATCAGCAAGAATAGAGGACACTGCCTTTTGGAAAACCAATGCCGCTGACACAAGACCAAACAGCATTGTTTTAAACTTGTAAGCTCCCTATGGGCGTTATAAATGCTGGGAAATCTTGAGAGTCAGCATGTAAACAGATTTGATAACATGCTGAAGTCAAGTCTAGCGGTGAAAAAAACTTAGCACCTGATACGCTGGTAAAAAAATTTGATATTTTGGGCTACGGGAATTTATCTACCACAAACTCCTTATTGAGAGCTCTTAAGTCTATACATCTATGAATCTTGCCATCCGCCTTTCTAGTAACTGCAATTGGTACCAACCATTTTGATGCTTCAACGGGTGTGATAACATTTGATTTGCATAACTTTTCCAATTCTGTCCTTTCTGCTTCATGCACACTAATAGGGAGACTTCTTACTTAAACTGGGATAGCATTGTCTTTTAATTTTATTTTATGCACAAATGTTTTCAGACATCACAGCTTGTCAGAGAAAACCTCCAGAAATTTTCAAAGTTTGGTTTCCCATCTCCTACCTTAGAAATATTCTGCACTGGAATTTGTGGGCTAGAGTTGGGGTTGAGATATACACCCAAATCCTTCTGTACAGACCACCCCAGGATATTGTCACCAAGAATTGACACATAGATTTTGCACACAGTATATCTGTTCTTGTATTCCACCCTGCCTAGAAAATATCCTTTCATTTTTAGGTTGAAATATTTTTTTATTGATTTGAAAAGCAAAACAAGATGCAGCAAGCAATGAAGCCCAAATCGTGGGCCAAAGGACATCGTAGTGCTACGCAGAGCATCAGAAATAAAGCAAAATGAACACCCTCACCCACACCCCCTCCCTCCCCCAACCCACCCCTCCCCCCACCCTAGCTGCCTCAACAGAGAAAAGGGGAAATCAAACATGGCGCGGGGCTAATCAGCGTGGCAGCGGTTGGGTCAGATCTTGTATTAGCGCGGGGAGGCGAAGTAACTGCAAGTACCTGGGGCAGGAGAGTTCGCGGAATTCAGAGCACAGCAATGCAAGAAAAGGGCACCACAAATCGGCGAAAGAGGTCCCATCTCCCTGAAGCAAGAAGGAAATGCGCTCCATGCCAAGGACTTACCACAGCTGGTGGAACTATCCCTGCACCGTAGGAGTTCTGTCCGTGCCCCAGTGAGACAGTATATTCTGTAGTGCCGCCCCTAAAGCTATTCCCATCTGCTTGCCATTATGGGACTTGAGGGGAAATGTGAGCCTATCAGATACGCCCAAGATGACATATTCAGGGAAGCGTGAGAGTATGGTGTCAAAGTGGTGGTCGATCTCGTCCAAAACTTGCGTCCAGTAAGTTGTAAGAGTCGGGCATTCCCATAGCAAATGTAGTAGTGTACCCTCAGCCTCACAACCCCTCCAACAAGTGGGAGAGCGATCAGGGTCACTTTTGTGTAATCGTGAGGGTGTGAGGTACCAGTACATCATTATCTTAATGGCCGTTTCTACGTTGGAAATATTACGCGCTGAGTGTGGGCCCTAAAATGGATATCCGCCCATTCCTTGGGGGTCAGTGTCCGCCCCATCTCGGTTTCCCACCATCTCTTGCCCGCAGATTTAACTGCCTGTTCTGGGGGGAGGGGGGGTAGGATGTGGTACAGTTCTGTAATGAGTCGCTTAGGGGATTGCTTAGACAGCATCCATCGCTCATACTGAGTAAGCTGCCTCTCTGCTCCCTGGCAAACCTGGGGCTGCATGACCCAATGCCGTATCTGCAAATAATGGTACCGCTCGGTTTCGGGCATGGCGAAATCGGATTTAAGATCCTCAAAGGACAGGGGGCCCTCCACGTCAAATAAATGCCCTATAGACCTGTGACTCTCCTTATCCCAATGACCAAATGCCTCCCTATCAAGACCCGGAGAAAAGTCCGGATTTTCAGTGATAGGAGTAAGAGGTGATGGGAATGTGGTCAATCTGTTGCATGTGGCCGTGGCGTCCCAAGCCCTTAAGGTGAACCGCACTATGGGTGAGCCATAAAGTCCAGGGGGTCTGGAGGCTCTGCCAAGGAAGGGGACCTTCCACAAGGACTGTCCTGCCAACGCTCGCTCCATAAAGAGCCAGCGCTTCTCGGATTCCGGCTGGGCCCACTCCAGCAGGGATCGTAACTGCGTCACCTTATAATAGCGATCGAGGTCGGGAATCCCCAAGCCGCCCTCCCCATGGGGTCTAAAGCTCATGTCTCTACTAATTCGCGGTTTCTTGTCTGCCCAGACAAAGGTAGTAAATTAGGATTGAAGCTGTTTCAGCATACCCGGGGGTGGCTCCACTGGTAGGGTCTGAAAAAGGTACAAGATTTTGGGGAGTATGCTCATCTTAAGAGCTGCCACCCGGCCCAACAACGAGAGACCAAATGGCCGCCACCTTCTCAGCTCCCGCCGGGTCTGTTGCAATAACCGAGTATAGTTTAAGGATACCGTCTCAGCGGTAGACAATGACAGTGTGATGCCCAGCTACGGGATGGTTTTCTGATCCCAACAGATGGGACACACCTCGCCAAGGCAGCGGCAGTTGGCTGCTGTAAGGAGAAATCCAAGGCCTGCGACTTGGCCACGTTGACTCTAAAACCAGAGGCTGATGAAAACTCCTCTAGTTCGGCCAGGAAGGCCGGGACTGACATCTGAGGGGACTCCAGCGTGGCGATAACATCGTCCGCGTAGAGGCTGATGGTGTGCCGCTCTCCCCCAAAGAGAATCCCTTTGATCTGCTGATTCTGTCGAACCCTCTGTGCTAGTGGCTCCATATAGAGAGCAAACAGTATGGGGGAGAGCGGGCAGCCCTGACGCGTGCCTCTGGTTATTGGGAAGGGGTCCGACGTAAAACCGTTCACACGGACCATGGCCGAGGGGCGGCTGTAGCCACTAAACACCCATTGGCGAAATCGGCGCCCGACTCCGAACCTCTCCAAAACATTCTCCAGGAAGGGCCAATGAACCCTGTCGAACGCCTTTTCGGCGTCGACCGATAAAACTACGCGCTCCTCCGTCTGACGATGCGCCTTGTCCAGGAGATGCAGCAGTCTCCTAGTATTGTCACTGCATTGTCTGGTCGCGACGAATCCAGCCTGGTCCGGCTCTATCAATCCTGGCATCAGCGGCCCCAACCTGGACGCCAGGATCCCAGTGAAGATCTTAAAATCTATGTTCAGCAAAGATATAGGCCTGTAAGAGGCGCAGTATCTGCTATCTTTACCGGGTTTGGGCAAAACTGTCACCGACGCCAGGAGCATCGTAGGTGGTAGCTCCAGGGTGCCATCAATGGCGTTAAAAAGTCGAGTCAATATTGGGGCCAGGATCGAGCAAAAAGTTTTGTAAAAAATGGCGGTAAACCCATCGGGGCCAGGGGATTTGAGAAGCTTAAGCCGAGCTATGGCCTAAATGACCTCATCGACCCGAATCGGGCTATCTAGGGTAGATGCCTGGTCGGGTGTTAAGCATGAGTGTGTTATGCCCTGACAATACGCGGAGGGGTTCTGGTCAGGTATTGGTTGGGCAGCATAGAGATCTGCATAAAAATCCCGAAACGCGCAAGCTATATCTACCTCTTGCGTAAGCTCCGCACCCCATTCAGCCAGAAGGAGTGGGACTACCGCCGCCTGACGCTGAGCATGCAATTTATGAGCCAACAAGCGGCCGCATCTATCCCCCCCTGTGTAGAACGTATGCTTCAAGTGAAGAGCAGCATGTTCCCCCAAATCCAGGTCCAAACTGGCCAACTGAGCCCGCGCTGCCTTTAGTTTCCTCCAGACTCTGGGGGCCCCTGTCCGCTTGTGGATCCTCTCTAATTCCAAAACTTGCTTAGAAAGCTTCTCCCTCTTCTCCCTGCACATCCTGCTGTCTGTGGCCGACGTGGCTATTAAGTCACCCCGAGCCACTAATTTGAGAGTTTCCCAAAGGGAGACGATGGAGGTGTCCTGTGTATCATTGACAGCTAAGAAGTCCTTTAGTGTTTTAGTAAGGCACGTGACAACTTCAGGACGGTGGAGGAGCATGCCCCGGAGCTTCCAGGAGTATGATGGCCGAGGGGTGTGGGGGAACAGCAAATTTGTGGTCAAAGCTGCATGGTCAGAGAGTGCCTGAGGCTCAATAACCGAGTCCTGTGTAGAAGAGAGAAGAGACCTGGTCGCTGAGAAATAATCTAACCTGGCGTAAGTCCCCCGGGCATGGGAATAGAAGGTGTAGTCAGCGGTATGGGGATGGAAGTGACGCCACACGTCCACCAACTATAAATCGTGCAACCACTGTTGGCTGGCGAAAGAGAGAGCCCCTGTCTGTCCCTGAATCTGAGGCGAACGGTCCAATTGGCCATCAAACACAATATTCAAGTCACCCCCAATGAGAATTTGCCGGTCAGAGGTAGATGTTAAGTCCCCCTCCGCCTTACGTAAAAACGCCTCCTGGCCCTCGTTGGGGGCGTAAATAGTGGCCAGTGTAAGTGTGTGCACACCAAAGGTCACGGAAAGCGCAAGGAGCCTCCCCTTGATCTCAGAGACCTTTGCCCCCACTGTCCCTGGGAAAGTGTGGGCTACAAGGATAACGACCTCAGCCCTCTTGGTAGGGAGAGAAGAGAAGTATTGCTGAGGGAAGGCCTTAGAGCGCAATCTATGCATGTCGCCGAGCAGCAGGTGGGTCTCCTGCAGCAAACAAACATGGGATCCAGAGTTTTCCAAATAAGACAGGGTAGCCCTACGTTTAATAGGGTTGTTGAGCCCTTTCACATTCAAAGTCAGGATTGTGACACTCATCTACGCAGGCGGTGCGGACAGGTTGCGCTGCTGGTGCGAAAGGACCAGTCTAGCCCTCCACAGCCGGGCCCTGTGAGAGCTTAGACAAAGGGGCCCGAACAGGCAGGGGTCGCCCGCATGTAGGAAAGACAAAGGAGGTGCAGCAGGGGGGGAGGGAACCCATCAACAAAAACAACAAAACCCCAACAGAGCAAGAACGTAGACATAATAAAGTATAACACAGAGTCAATGTCCGGAGCGTACTGCTCCTAGGAAAGAAAGTGAAGGGTACCTGTGGCCCGCGGCTCCTCGCTCCCCCCAGGTAAACCCCATGTAAATATTGATAGTGTTACCAACAACGGGCAAGGGTGCTAACTTCAAAACATCAGTTCTCAGCTGAAGCGAGTCCTGCCTCACTCCGAGGGTGCACCTGTAAGGGACGCCAACACTGCTTGCCACTCCCTGGCCATAGTGTCTGAGTCGGGACGTGCCAACGGGCTAGGAGGCTTGATAGTAGTCCATCCATGGCAGCTACAGCATCTGCGAGAACGATTGTCCATGTGAGGCTGCTCCGCCGTGGGTTCTTCAATACCCAGGAGTTTGTAGGCCGCAGAGAGTGAGCGGATTTGCCTCAGTTCCCCCTTGTAGTGAAAGATCAGTCTGAACGGGTGCCCCCAGGAGTATTTGATGCCAGCTTCTCGGAGGTGGAGCATAATCGGACGGAAGGACTTGCGCTTAAGCAAGGTGGAGGCTGCCCGGTCCTGATATAACGTGGGCTTCTGACCTTGGTAAGTAAAGTCCAAGCGATGCCGGGACTCACAGAGGATCCGCTCTTTTAGTTGGTAGTCGTGGACACAGGTCAGTATGTCCGCCGGGGAAGCAGGGGCTGCCCTCTGTGGGCCCACCCTGTGAGTGCGATCCAGCTTGATCGGGAAGACCAGGGATTCTCCCAGAATGGAGCAGAAGAGGCCCACCACCAGCGCCTTGATGTCGCCGCCCCCCTCGCCATGTGCCATGCCGCAGATGCGGATGTTGTTCCGCCGGGGCCTGTTTTCCAGGTCCTCCGTGTGGGCCTGTAGGTCCAGATTCTGTTCTTGTAGCTTAAGGACTTCCTGTTGGAGGCTTTCGATTTATTCGTCGCGCCCAGCTTTGCGCTCCTCCAAAGTGTTGACTCGCTCCCCCAGGGAATCCACATCTCGGCGCACTTCGTGCAAGTCTGCCGACAGCTCGCACTTCATTGCGGACAAGTCTTCACGGAGAGAGGGGAAGAGTGACTCCAGGAAGGATCGGCTGACCGGGGCTTCCGGGCCCTTACCGCCCTCCGCCTCGTCTACATGCCTTGCTCCAGTCTGGCCCTCCACCTGTTGTGCTGACTTAAGCAGTAGGTCCTTCACTGACATGTCCTTCCTGCCCAAGGGGGCCGCCATAGCTCCTCCATGCGTGGGGT
Organism: Calotriton arnoldi; assembly: GCA_963921515.1. Taxonomy (NCBI): domain Eukaryota; kingdom Metazoa; phylum Chordata; class Amphibia; order Caudata; family Salamandridae; genus Calotriton; species Calotriton arnoldi. Next base: position 2,002,786 of record CAWUFW010002794.1, on the reverse strand, counting down.
CCTCGGATGGGATGCAGGCCGGATGCTGAGGGCTCCACAGGCGGAGCAGTACTGTGTACAAAGACGGAGCGCTATTCGGGAGGGCGATGTCGCAGCTGGAGGGCCCCCGCGAAATTCCACCACCACGCAGACCCTCTACTCGTGCCCCAATTCAAGCACCATAGGGGGGGAGCGATGTAATCACCAGGAGCCCGCCACTGGGGCCCCACCATCGCTGCGCTGTCTGACCTCTGCTCGCCTCCTCTCTCGCCTCTTGGCTAGGGCTCTTGACGAGGTGCTGTCCCGTCCCAGGCACTCCACAGGTCTCGCCCCCCAGCAAGCTTAGGTTACGAGCTCGAGTCACTCAGGGGCCACGGTGATCTAGGAGGCCGCAATAGCAGGGCCGAGGGGCGGGGAAACACAGCCAAAGCCCTCTGGCCAGGATCGTTCGTATCTTCAGGCGTTCTGGTGACCCAACCAGGCCTCAACGCAGTCCAGGCTCCCTAGGCCGCACCGCAGGTCCCGTCCCAGGCCCAGCTGCAAAGGCCACTCGGATGTAGCCCCAGGCCACAGGGGACCGCCAGGCCCCATTTCGACAAGTCCCAAGTCAGACTGTCCAGATGGGGGGTGCAGCAGGTGGTGTGGCAGCACAGAACCGCTGCGCGGCTGGTGTAAGTGGCGGCTCCGTCCTCTCGTGGCCACTAAAGATGAGGCCTACTCCAACCCGCCGAGCCCGGGCCTCACGTGGTGCTCATGTCCCGAGCCCACCGCTGCTCAGTAGTGTGCGGGCCCGCTCCTCACTCCGCCGGGAGGTACCGCTCTGGTCTCCGTGCTGCGGCGGTCTCCTGGACCATGTGGGGACTGCCAGGAACGTCCAGCAAGTGCCCTCCTCGCCGAGCTCTCTGCGGCTGCTTCAAGACGCTCAGCAACTCCCTCCGGGCTGCTCCGCGGCGGCGCTGGAGCTGCCGCCGGAACCTCGACGCGGCCTCAACGGCCCCCCGGGAGAGCGACACCGCTTTCAGGGGGATTTCTGTAGGCTCCAGTGCCCCTCCCGCCGCCGAAAGTGCGATAAAAGGCCCGGTGGGAGTGGAGGGGTACACAACTGCGTCCTACCAAGACGCCATCTTGGCCACGGCCCTTTTTTCATTTTTAATGATTGCCCTCCATACCCACCCGGGGATATGCCCATTTTGTGTAATTTTACTTGTCCTTTGTGCATTTTGTTGAACCCCCTTTGAAAATGACTGCCAATTAAAAATGTGCTAACATTCGTGACAAGAATTTTCAATTCTATTAAGGACTCGGAGGCGAGGAGTATGCTTCTCATTTCTTTACTTAGAAACTCAGCAGCCAATGAAAACACAGTAATGAAAATCACATGACCAACCATAGAGTATCCTAGTATATAAGGTCACAGTCTGTCCAAAGTGTCCTCTTTCTTTGTAAACCATAAAACAGTTAAATCCATGCACCACCTGTTCTCGAAGAACAGAAGAAAGACAACAGAATCTCTCTTGAACGATAACCTGGGCCCAACGGGGCTGCTTCTTCTGAACCGGGACTCGTCCCATAACCACCGGACGACGTGTCGTCATGCAGAACTTTGCTCCATGGAGGGTTCCTCCTGCCAACCTAGTAGCTTGTCAGAGCTTGTTCACGCCTTACTTGTTATCAGCGCCTGAAAAGAATAGAAACAACACCCGTAACACCATTCTATAACAATATTGTCTTAAGAAAGGGTGGGAATTAGAAACAAATGAACAATACATTCTCCATTTAGATATTACAGTAACATCTTATAAAGATAACTTTGACATTTGGGTGGGATAATCCTCGCCTCCGAGGTCTTAATAGAATTGAAAATTCTTGTCACGAATGTTAGCAAATTTTTAATTCTATGTCAGGACCGGAGGCTCCGATTATGCTTGTTCAAAGCTTCGCCACCACCACAGAAGACACATCCACAATTGGTTTGTAATAAAAGGCTTTAAATGTACTCTCTGTAGACCAGTCAGCTGCGTGCATGATATCTGATAAACTGACTCCTGCTGCATAAGCCTTAGACGCCATGGCCCCACGGGCCGAATGCGCCCCAAATTTAGACACGTCAATACCCGCTTCGCCCATGAGCCAACGCATCCATCGTGACAAGGTAGCAGGGGTCACTGGGCGAAAGTGTTTCTGCAAAGCGATTAAAAGTTGACCTTGCATATCAGCTCGAAACTCCGCAGTACTTACCTCATAATCCTTTAGACATTGCACCACACACAACTTGGGATTGTTAGGGAACTCCAGGTAAGACACCGATGAGGTGTTACATTTAGTCCTTCTGGACAGTATGAATGTTACGCCTTCCGGAGAAAATCTACGACCTGCCAGGTCCAGAGCCCGAACATCAGAGACTCTTTTACAAGAAACAAGGCAAAGTAGCATTGTCAATTTAGCTGACAATTGCTTTCTAGAAAGGTATTTATTTGACGGCCAGGCTTCCAGAAACCGCAACACAGTAGACGCATCCCATAACTGCGAGTATTTGGGACAAGGGGGTTTCACCATCCGGACTCCCCTGAGCAATTTACACACCAAAGGATGTTCTCCGATTGGTTTACCATCTACCGGCGTATGACCTGCCGATATAGCCGATCTGAAGTTATTGACCGTTCTATATGCTAAACCGGAGGAAGCTATGGAGGCCAAAAAATTAGCGACTAGAGAGACATGTGCCTTAAAGGGATCAACTTCCCGTTGAGAGCACCAATCACACCATCTCCTCCAAGAGGAGGAATATCTTTTGTGGGTATTAGCAGACCATGCCTCATTGATGAATCTGTCAGCTTCCATTGAAAGGCCTGGGACTTTCCATCTGTCCCGGAAACCCGCCACGCAACCAGCGGGAGCTGGCCCGACTCCATCAAGGGATGAGGAGCCTGAAGAGGGTCCAGCAACAGATTCCGCCACCGCGGAAGAAGGACAGGTACTGCGCAAATCATCTCTAGAAGTACCGGGAACCAAGCCTGCGCTCTCCAGAGTGGAGTGATCAGGATCAATTCTGCCCGATGCCGTCTGGTTCATGCCAGAACCCTGGGAATCATTGCGAACGGAGGGAAGGCATAACAGAGAAAAGGTGGCCACTCCTGAAGGAAGGCATCCGTGGCCAGAGCCTCCGGATCCGGGTGCTAACTGTAAAAGGATGGAATCTGTCTGTTGAGCCGAGATGCAAATAGATCTATGTGGCATGGGCCCCAAAGGTTGTTCAAGGCATGGAACACTCGTGGGTGCAACCTCCAGTCGCTGAAGTCTTGGAGATTCCGTGAGTGCCAATCGGCTACCTCGTTTGTGGACCCTGGAAGATATTCCACTATCACAGAAATTCTGTTCTGTAGGCAAAAGTTCCAAAACTCCTTGGCGATCTCCGCCAGCATTCGCGACCTCGTGCCGCCTAATTTGTTGACGTACCTCACCGCTGAGACGTTGTCCATCCGAAGAAGGATACAACAATCTGTCTTCTGAGGAGAGAGACAACGGATCGCAAAGGATCCAGCAAGGAGCTCCAGGCAATTGATATGTAACGTGAGCTCCTCCTGCGACCAACGACCACCCGTGGACAATGTTCCGCAACGGGCACCCCAACCCCACCGGCTGGCATCGGATTCGATCACTATGTCCGGTGTCGACCCGCAAATTGCACGGCCGTTCCAGGCCTCCATGTGGGTTAACCACCACAACATCTCTAGCCTCGCCTCCTCTGAGAGGGGAATCTGCTCTGAATACTTGAGGCCTTTCCGTAGATGTTGAATTTTGAGACGTTGAAGGGCCCGGTAATGTAGGGGACCCGGAAAGATCGCCTGAATCGAGGAGGGCAACAAACCCACTACGCGGGCAACTGCCCGCAGTGATACCGTCTGTTTGTGGAGAATGGCTCTCAATTCCCTCTTGATCGATCTGATCTTTTGTGTGGGCATGAGGAGTTGGCAACTCATGGACTCCACTAAGAACCCTAGGAACTCTATTGATTGGGACGGAGTCAAGACGGACTTCTGGGCGTTCACCACGAACCCCAGGCTCTGTAGGAGGCTGACTGCCCATTCGAGATGAGTCATCACTAGACAAGGGGAGGACGCCATGATAATGATGTCGTCCAAGTAGACAAACATGCGGACTCCCCGAGCTCTGAGCGATTCCACCACCGGTTGGAGGAGTTTCGTGAAGCACCACGGTGCCGACGAGAGGCCGAATGGGAGAACCTTGTACTCATAGCAAACTCCCTGCCACAGAAACTGGAGAAACCGCCGATGTGGGGCGAAAATGGGAATGGATAGGTACGCATCCTTCAGGTCCAAGCGGACCATCCAGTCCCCTTCTCTGAGTAGGTCCCTCAAAAGATGGATACCCTCCATCTTGAAGTGTCTGTAGACTATCCAGGTGTTGAAGTCTTTTAAGTTTAAGACCAACCTGGATCCACCAGGAAGACATTGCTAAGGAAACCTCGAGGGTGTGGGGACGAGACCACGATGGCTCCTTTGCGAATTAAGGAGGTTATCTCTGCGGAGATAAAATTCCGATCTTGTCGGGAAAAACACATCTGAGCTGGGGGAATGCTCTGAACAGGGGTATCGTACAGCTCTATCTTGTATCCCTGAATGGTCTCCAAGACCCATGCATCTTGCGAGATCGTTCGCCAGCTGTCTAGAAAAAACATGATTCTGCCCCCCAGAATTACCTCTGAACTCGGAATCAGCCTCACCTGAATTTCCGGCGTCTTGAGTTCCTGAATTGCCGCTGAATCTGCCCCTGCGAAATCTGTTCTTTGAGCGTCTTGTGGGGTAGAAGGAGGCATTGGCGTTGGGATCCTGATATCCTCCACGCTGTTGTCCCCGCGGGGCGCCTTGGTTATAACCGCGGCCGAACGAGCGCCCTCGAAATCGTCCGGCCCTGCCGAAAACTGGGCGGAACGCCCGTTTAAGCGACCCTTGCGCCTTATCCAAGCCACTAAATGTTGCCACAAACTTCGTCAGCTCCTTAAGGAACGGTTTCTCAAAAAGGAGACCTTGGGCCAGAGGGCCGGATTCAGATGTAGCGAGTTCGGCCAGTCTGGGATCTAATTTCAATAAAATGGAGCGTCTGCGTTCCGTAGATAATGCACAATTGGCGTTACCCAATTGGCACACCGCCCTCTGAGCCCAACCTATCAGGTCCTCAGGATCAATCAATAAGGCAGATTCTTTCACCCTGAATCCTAGCTCTAGGATCTTTGTTAGGGGTCCGGCCATGTCCAGTACTTTGTCCTGACATGAACGCCAAGATCTATCGAGGCCTTTCTTGGGATCCTTGGAGTACTTCTTCAAATATGTCAACATGGAGGGGTCAACCTCCGGCGTTTCCGCCACCTTCCCTGCAAGATCAGGTCTGGGACATTTGGAACGAAGGCGCGCCCTTACGTCTTTGTCGAAGGCCTGGCGTAAATGAGACTGGACATATTCAGCCACCTCTTGGGAGGGAGTCCAGGCGGTAGAATTAGGATGAACTATTTCGGTGGGTTCAAAACTTAGAACCTTGGGAGCGGAATGCACGTCTGCGTGCTTCTCCTTTCTAGCCTTCTTGGTCGGTGGACGGATCGGACGACGTGTCGTGATCATTATCTGGGGTAATCTCAGTAATGGTAGCCTCTTTGCTGGGAGCGGTCTGATCTTGGTCAGCCATAGTTTTTGCCAGCCTGGCGAAGTCTGCGTGCGGATTCTTAATCCCCGCTACACTAGCCCTAGGGCGATTACCAGCGTTAGGCAGCCAGCCCTGTTGCTTGGCATAGGTACATAAATGACGCTTGAGGGGTTCTATGGCTCGCACCAGAGCTTTATTAACGGATTGCTGGACCCCTGCGTCCAGAGCCTCAACGAGGTCCTGCTCCATGGACCCAGAGGGTTCCTCATCATAGTAGTAGTCCTCCTCATACCAGTAATCAGCCATCTTGCTACACTGAGTGTAGAATGTTCCCCCAGGAGGATTGCCTGTAGTAACAACGAGGGAGAGCCCTAGTAAAGGCAGGCAGGCAAAGTAACTTTATAATCAGGGGGAGTGGTATAACCCCAGGCAAGCCAAGCACAGTCCTCAAGGGATGTAAATATGCAGATAAAATGTGGAGGGAGGGCTTGCCAACCACTCTAGGCAAAGCCTATGCAAATTGTACAGCCCCCACCAATATCTCCAGGTGTGGGACGTAATTGGGAGCACTAGCGCTGCAATTTGATGCAAAAATGCACACTGCATGGGGTGAAAGGAGCTAAAAACGCAGCTCCAGCGTTCAGTGAAGCCCCGAATGATAATATGAGGCAAAAATGGCCGCAGCGCATGCGCGGTAACAGCCGCACGCTAGTAATGAAAAGAGGACTGCGCGTCACAGGGACGCGCGTCCTCGCTCCCAGAGAAAAACCTCCCGCTCCACTGCACAAACAAACGGCACAACCGGGCCGCGAGCGCTCGACCGGACACAACCTGCATGGAGCGCAAGGGAGGGGAAAGCTACCAGGTAAATCAAGGCTGGAGCGGGGCTCCGTATACACCACAATCGCGGCTAAAAGCCCTCAAAAACAGCCACAATACACAATGAGCATAAAAAATGCAATAGTAAGCACTGGCATACACGCGATAGCCTTCACATGAAAGTTAACCCTTAAACCAAGCAACAATCACAAGGAAGGGAAAAAGGCACTTAACTGGCTGCGGAGCAGCAAAGAAAAAGGACACTTTGTACAGACTGTGACCTTATATACTAGGATACTCTATGGTTGGTCATGTGATTTTCATTACTGTGTTTTCATTCGCTGCTGAGTTTCTAAGTAAAGAGAAGCATAATCGGAGCCTCCGGTCCTGACATAGAATCTGGAACAGGAGTCAAACATGATGTCTTTTATCTTTACTCAATCCTTAGGATTGTTCAAACTATTATCTGACATCTGCAACACAATTTCATCACAGACCTCTGCTACATTCTTCTTATCAGTTTTCTTTCCTGTCTTTCCACTCCTACAACATACTAAGGGGCTGATTCCGATCCGGGTCGGACAGCCTTCCGAGAGCTGTCCGTAGCGTTACGTTCCGGCCCAATCGTTCCGGGAGCCGGTCCATCTGGACGAAGAAGTACGATGCACAAATGTGCCCAAATCCCGACCGACACGTACGCTCCGAATCAAGCAACATTTTCCGTACGAGCCGGAACCAGAAACGCTGAAATCAAGTCGACCGGAAGCATTTACACAGCAGTTTCCGGCCGGGCAAGTAGAATGCGTACTTCCTACGTGCCGAACGGGTCGCCACTTACAGCACGTTCCAGCATCCGGAACAGCAGTCTCTCCGCGTCGAATTGCGCCACAACACGATCCACGGCTACGAGACGAACAAACCATGTATCCGATCGCGCATGTCATCCCTGTCCTATACGTCTATGACCTAAACAACAACAGGAATCGACGCGTACCCCGCAGACGGTAAGTTCTACACCCATAGGGGGTAGATAGCAATAACTGGCAGCAGTCACAACCTATATGGTGGCGGATGCCTATCACTACCAGCAGCCTCAACCTATAGGGGGTGGATGGTCAACACTACCAGCATTACTTAACCCATAGGGGGTAGATAGCTATCACTGCCAGCACCCCATAATCATAGGGGGGGTACCATCACTACCAGTAGTCCCTACTCATAGGGTGGGGGATGGCTAACACTACCAGCACTCCCCAATCATAGGGGGGGTACCATCACTACCAGTAGTCCCTACTCATAGGGTGGGGGATGTGTAACACTACCAGCACTCCCCAACCATAGGGGGGTACCATCACTACCAGTAGTCCCTACTCATAGGGTGGGGGATGGCTAACACTACCAGCACTCCCCAATCATAGGGGGGGTACCATCACTACCAGTAGTCCCTACTCATAGGGTGGGGGATGGCTAACACTACCAGCACTCCCCAATCATAGGGGGGTATCATCACTACCAGTAGTCCCTACTCATAGGGTAGGGGATGGCTACCACAACCAGCACTCCCCAATCATAGGGGGGGTACCATCACTACCAGTAGTCCCTACTCATAGGGTGGGGGATGGCTAACACTACCAGCACTCCCCAATCATAGGGGGGGTACCATCACTACCAGTAGTCCCTACTCATAGGGTGGGGGATGGCTACCACTACCAGCACTCCCCAATCATAGGGGGGGACCATCACTACCAGTAGTCCCTACTCATAGGGTGGGGGATGGCTAACACCACTAGCATTTCCACCCATAGCGGTTGTAGGCCAAACACACCCTCCCTACCATCATGGCAAGATTTTGTATTGTGTGTGAACTGCATGCAACAGTGACACTGAAAGGGAACACATACTGTAACTCCCATCACAGTTGTGACCAAAAGGTGAATGTGGTGCTCAAACCCCAAGCATGTTGAGTAAAACTGTGTCAATGGGGTTCAACCCCCCGCACTACAGTGACCTAAATGTGAGTCTGGGGCACAAAACACCAGCCCAACATGAATAGTGTGGTAATGGGGTTAAAACCCCCCTCTCCACAGTGACCAAAAGGTGAGTGTGGGGCCAAACTCCTGCATATCATGGTCATTGTGGTAAAGGGCTTTAACCCCACTCCACTACAGTGACCAAAAGGTGATTGCAGACCCAAATTCACCCGCATCTGCAAACCACCATGTATGATTCCTGGTCGTAACACCACAGGCAATGTAGTGGCAAAGTAGTGGTTGTGTTGCTAACAAACATTGAGCTGCTGAGTGAAAGATTTCTGTGTCGACTAAACATCCTCTGCCATGTGCAGAGAAGCATCGCACATGGGGGCTGACAATGCCTCCAATGGACAAATACACAATGTAAGTAGTGACCATCATAATCCATACACACATATGCACACAAACAGACACACATACTAAGGAATCCTATGTAGACTGCAGCTTTTTGTTGATCAAGACCCATACCATAGCAGCAATGGGACACACTAACCATGATGAATGTGCAGACTGATGAGGTAGGAGTCCCAGGGACAGTATGAAAAACCTACAAACAACTTCCAGCCAATGGCCCACAAAAACTATACCAATGCATGGGTGCAGATGCACAAACACAACCAGTCAGCCTCACACTGCATATCGAACACAACTTGTGTGTGTGTGTCTCAGTGTACCCAATCTAGTACGATAAACATGATGTGTGCCTGATCTCCAATGAGACATATGTGTACACAGTGCAATCCAGAAGTTACACAGGAATTGGGTACCTCTATGTGGGTAATCAGGCATTGTCAGATGACTGGGTTCACAACAGACTCATGTGACATAAGCTGGCCGGAACACCAACCAACACAGCAAGAGACAGACCCACTCCATCAGTACCCACAAGGACCCTACATTGTGGTGACAGTAGCCTGTATGATAATCCCTCTGTGATGACTAATTTGGATGTAACCCATACTGTGGAGCACAGTCACATGTGCGCACCTTGTCATGTCGTGACAGACAAACTTCCATCAGACTCACACAGAAAAATCACTGTGCATGGCCTTTAATTTAAGGTCACTATGTAGGTAGGGGCCTAGACATGAGACAACTCAGTTATGCCCACTCTCAACACCACACACCTTGATCTGCAACAATGTGCAGCAGCTAAGCCCACATGGACTGGTGACATTGCACATGCACCTATGACAATCCCAGGGGTGGAAGGAGGATCCAAGGTATACAAACACATCACACATGGCCAGTCAACAACCCTTGTGAATGTTTTCCACAATGCATAGTATGAGTTACATGTGCATGATGTGAAATGTATCTGACACATCGGGATCCCTGTCACAGTCCCAGACCAATGAAGAGCCCTAGGAGACCCACAAAGAACACATGTTGACAGCACATGACATTGAAGTTTCGGATATGATGAGCGTGAGCAGTCACACACACATACAGGTGACCCAGTCACAGAAAGACACCACATAGTGAAAACAACCTGATGTGTGAAACACAAATGTGCTGTGGTGAATCCTGAATCTGTCCCATGTGCGTTTGCCCACATTCCAGGTCCTTACATCAAACAGACCCAAGGATTACACCCGAAGGACCAGTACTCTACCATGCACCTACATCCCAGAAAACCTACTTCAAAGACGTTGGATAAACACAGGACAAATCAGCAAGCATCACAAACCGGAACATCTGAAGGGAATATAGGCTGTGTAGAAACAGGGAAGGTTACCCACAGAGACATGCTCACATAACACACCACATGGGCCCAGTCAATGTCACGGAAGAACACACTGTCATGAGGTGACACCACTCATGTGTAAGGTCAGCTGTGTCAAACGTTGTCTGTGCAGGGCTAAGTCATGTCAGCATAAAAATTGGTCACTGAGACAACAATTACGACACCCTGAAAGCTCTGGTCACATCAACCTGTGTACAGTAGTGACTCTTAAGTCATCTGAACAACATCAAAACACATGGCTAGCAAGTTGCACTGAAGACACACATCACTTGTTCATCATTGATGTGACAATCTGCATGTCCAGTGTAGATGGTCCAACAGTCTGGAAAAAGTACAATGTGCACAAATCTGAGCCCAACATATGTGCAACAGTGTAAGCCAAAGATGTGAAGTTGTGAAAAGAAGGTGACACTCACTGTGCCAAGTAATTCTGATCATGACCACCTCAATTTGCAGCAAAGGATGACATGGCTACATACCGTAATAGGACACATATACCATGGACCACATGCAGTCCATCCCATCACCAAAACACTTATTTACAACAAACACAATAGCATCAGCAACTTAATGACAATCATCAGCAACATCATGTACATTAAATGCAAAACTAGACAAAAACAAACTTTAGCTTTATTCAACTTTTGAAAAATGAACAGTTTGATACGATGATAAATCCAAAGGCCAATGGCCAGTCCATTACAATTGTCCGGATTTCTTGTGACATATGACTACTCGTCACACATTGCTTGCCTGCACTGCTACAGCCATGGGACATCTCCCCTTGGAGGGGCATACATAGGGGCAGTCCAGGCACCACAAGGACAGGATCAGGGGATAGCAGTAGGGTGCAGGTTAGGTGTGGTGGGTGCAGGAGTGTCAGTGGCAACTGCAGTGTATGTGTCTGATACAATGTGCGCCGTCACCACTGCAGTGCCTAAGTCAGACGGAGTGGACGGGGTCTCCACTGCAGTGCCAATGTCCAAAGGTGTTGTCTGGGGCTCAGATGAAGTGTGAGGGTCAGATGGGGGGACACGGTCTCCACAGCAGTCGTAGGAACAGGCTGAGGGGGTGAGGTTGGGGTGGAAGAGGGGGAGGGCCTAATCAATTTGGGGATGTTGTACCTGTGTGTGGGTGAACCTGGGGCAGGGTGTGGCGTGGGAACCCAAGGAGTGGTGGCCTGGGTGCTGGATGACGGAGACTGTGTGGTGGGAGTGCGGGATTGTGGTGGGGTCTTGCTCTTCCTGGTCCTGGGGATTTGCGGGTGGGGGCCTCAGTGTCCCTGCTCTTGGGGGAGGGTGTGCGGGGGTGGGTGGGTCTACCCTCTGGCTGTGTTGGCTTCCTCTTCCCCTTGTGAGTTGGACCTGATGTATCTGTGGGGAAGAGGCCAAGCTCACAGAGGAAGAGCTTCTATGAAGGGGGGGTTGCAGGTGAGTCAAGGGAAGGGGTTTTGGAACGAGAGGTATCTGAGGGCTGCGGAGTGGGTGTGGATGCCTGTCTGTGTGTCTGTACCCTATCCCCTGTGTGTGTGCCATCAGTCCCCTGAGTGTGCGTGCTTGTGCATTTTTGCTTTGGCTGACCTTGCCGTGTGCTGCTTGTGTCCGTTGTTGTGCGTGCAGGTGCCTGTGTGAGTGTGCGTTGGTCCGGTAGGGTAGTGAGGATTGTGGATGGGGCAGAGGTAGGTGGGGTGAGGGACTGTTGGAGGAGGGACACTGCTGCCACCAGTGAGGAGGCCATGGACTGACTGATCCGCTGTTGGGCAGACATGGCTGCTGAGATGCCCTCCATGAATGACACCAATTGTGTCAATAGACCAGTGTGAGCATGGAGGACACTGAGCATCGATGTCTGCCCCACATGGATTTGCTTCAGCAAGTCCACAGACTCCACACTCAGGGCAGACAGGTGCATGGGGTGCGGTGCCTGGACAGAAGGAGACATGCTCCCTAACACGGGAGGCTCCACGGACATCAGGGCTGGGAGCAACTGGGAGGGTGGAGATGGTGGTGGTGGTGGGGACAGACTCGCTATCTGTGCTCTGTTGTGTTGTCACACCCGCCTCCACAAGGGAGTCCTCACTGGAGCTGGAGCGGTATTCAGCTGAGGTACTTGCTGCTGACTGGCCCTCAGTGTGGCTCCCCTCACCCTCTGTGCCACTGGGTCCCTCTGACTACTCCACATTGGAACCAGTCAGGCTCTGCGCCTCCTCTCGGTCCGTGGAGCTGTCCCCTACAGTATCTGCCGATGATGCTGTAAACAAGGAGGAGAAACAGAATCACATCAGTCACCTGTATTCACTGGACACATGACCTTAAATGCAACACATCACTGTGCAAGCCCTGGCATCATTCAAAAGCAACAGCTAAATTGAATACAGATTTGTGAACCTGGCACTTATCAGTCTGCCAGTAAACCATGCTTTGCGTAGACATGCTGGCAATGGACCCATCACTCCATAGTATGTATGATGTCAGTCAACACATGGGTAGGCATTCACTGATTACCCAGTTGTCTGATCTGCACTGATGGTTACTGTCATGTGTCATTACACACATGTCTCATCTCAGGCCACTGACTCTGCATTTGGGACAGCATTTGTGTGGTCGAACTCATTGTTGATATGATGAACATACTTCCTTTCCCAGACACCATGATGGCCTCATGTCTTGAAACGCAAAGATACAACAGTGTGGCTGCAGGACAACAGACAAGTTCCAATACTGCATGCCCCAGATTTTACTGTGAAACACAAGGCCACAGGCCTGTCTGGCCAATCAGTCAGTACTGACTCCTGTCCCCGGGGCAGTGCATGCCGACTCCACAGTCAGCACCGTGCCACACTCATGTTCGCACTGTGAATGGAACTCCGGTAGTGGTCATGTATACATGGTCACCACATGCTACACACATTTGAAAGAATCTGATAATGCCACGTTATGAAAATTATACATTTCAGTTTGTGAGTCAACAACTATGGATACCTGAACACATAAGGGCCTCACAGGGACATAGTAAGGCTGCTTACACATATCAGTTCAACCCACCATTATGCACAGTCGAGTGTCTACACACATATGTTTTGCCCTGTGTGCAGATCCACTAACCACATGTTCGATGTCTGTCCATGACAAACATATAGCAGACTTATGAACCACAAAAATCTATGCCAGTCCACCATGACACAGAGTCAGACACATGATAAATACGTTCACAATGGGCAAAGTGTTGGCTCACACCCAAGATTAGGAGGCCAGAGTGTCTCAGATGACCGGAGTAGGCATACCTGTCCATGGGCCATGTGATACATGGGATACTGGTAGCAGCATGCAGGTGACTATGCATTTGTTACACTCATACACATCATTTGTCTGAGGCCTCAACATTGGTCATGTCTGCTGCATGGGTGTGTAGTCAATACCTCACACTCCTATGCTGACCCACAACAGCAATTTGTGCATATATGGGGAGCACACACAGAGCACAGGTCATTTATCAAACGATGTGCTGACACATGTCACACAATAGCCTCACCCATGTTGCTCATATCAATACCCCTGTTGCAGATGTGGCTCTCAACAATCCCTTGGACAACAGCAAATACACACAACCCAAATGACACATGTCAAAGAGGGGAAGGGACACAGCTAGTCATCAGATGAGAATGGGGCTTCACCAAATGTAGCCACATGTACTTGTCTGAGCAGACAGACAGACTGTGGGAGTGTAACAAGGCTGAAGGAGTGCAAACTGCAGGTTATACACAATACACCAAAAAGGCATGGACTTACCCCCTCCTTGCTGCTGTCTGGCCTTCAACTGCCCATCCAGGTCTGGGAAGACCACCGCCAGAATCCGGAGCATGTGGGGGGTCAGGGTCCGGCATCCGCCCCTCCTGCGAGGAGGCGACAGCTTCAGCTGGACTCTTGCAATCCGTCGGGTCCAGCCACGAAGGTCCTGCCACCTCTTCTGGCAGTGGCGGATGTGGCGTCTGAAGACCCCCACCGATCTTACTGCCCGGACGATGGTCTGCCAAATTTCCAGTTTCTCATGGGCAGAAACCTGTGAGGATGACAAAGTGAGACACCATTACTACACATGCACCATGTTTCTCAATCACACAGTTGGACATACATGTTGTAATTAGCAGTGCATATGATGTATACAGGTAGTGCAACTATGGTCATGGGCAGTTGTCCTGTGTGCAAGCCTGCATTCACAACATGAAACAGTGCCTGGAAATCCCAAACATGCCTAATTACCCATTTTCATCACTGCACAAGTACAGTACATGCATCAAAACACTCTGAGACTTAAACTTACTGAGTGTGCATGCTTGCCCTTGCTGTTCACAATTGCAGTAGTGCCAGCCTGATAACATGTACAATTGAAAAGGCATTGGACTCTACACTCACCTGCTCCCCTGGTTTCCCATACAGCTTGCAGTACTGTGGAAGGAGGCTGTGCAGCAGGGCCTGGATCTCCTCCTCTGTGAATGATGGTGCTCTCTCTACAGTACGCGCCATTGCAGGACACAGAGGATGCAGAGACAGCAGCAGTGGTGTTCTGAGATTCAATCTTGTAGCATGTAGTGCAGGCAAGTGAAGTCTCTGGGGTCCAAACAGCCTTATATTTGTGCTGCTGAGGCAGAATCTGTTAGATGTGGCCAAAGAGTTAGGTCAGAGTCGTTCGCATTATCCAAAATCGCCCAATCCATGCCATTTAACGCATCGGACACGCCTTCCGCGTTGTTCAAATATTCTGCATCATGACACCATTCACTTTGAAACATTGTTGCACTGAGCCAACGGAATCTGTGTGCACACGAGTCGTAAACGTATCAAACACGCGTTCGTCTCCATGACATTCAATAGCCAATGGGTGCGTACGCCTTGGTCCCTAACTGTCCGACGCGTCTAGCGAAATCACACCCGCGTATGTCTCCATTACATTCAATGTACAATACGTGCGTACGCCTTGGTCCCTAAGTGTCCGACGCGTCTTACGAAATCACACCTGCATATGTCTCCATTACATTCAATGTACAATGCGTGCGTACGCCTTGGTCCCTAAGTGTCCGACGCGTCTAGTGAAATCACACCCGCGTATGTCTCCATTACATTCAATGTACAATGCGTGCGTACGCCTTGGTCCCTAAGTGTCCGACGCGTCTATTGAAATCACACCCGGGTATGTCTCCATTCCAGTCAATGGCCAAAGGATGCCAACCAAAATTGTTTAGCAGGGACTCAGGTGCTCTACAACACACTGACAGCCTGTCAGACAGTACATGTGATCACATTTCAGGCTTCATTACATGTGTGGGTACATGTCTACACATATCGTATTTGATGTTGCACATTGTGGCACACACTACCAGGATGTGCCATGTTACATGGTGACAAAAAGGCATTGTGTCTGATGCACCTCACTACTGTGAGTGTGAATTTTGCTGACCAACACCCGTGGCATGGGCACAGTTACAGGGGCACTTTGTCTCATGACATGTTACATACACATGAAATTGCACATGATATGTACTGTGTGTTACTGGGTGTTCCTGAGCTTGCTCTGTGGGGTACATCCTGAGTATTTGCGTATAGTGCTACGCACATGGACCTAATCCATCTGATTTGGGCATGTGAGTTGCTGTTGTGTCTGTGTGTCACAGACATCCATGTCTGCACTGCAAACAGGCCTGTTAGCTCATCATGGGTGTTTAATGGTTATGTTGGTACATGTACATCATACTTTACATACTGACTGTGTCCATGTGCCAATACATGATCCCTCAATCAATCAATCAATCAATCAGGGGTTTGTTAAAGCGTGACTACTCACCCGTAAGGGTCTCAAGGCGCTAGGGGTGGGGTGCAGGTTCCATTCCATCAAGGAGGGGGTCTGTCGAAGAGCCAGGTTTTGAGGTTTCTTGCGAAGATGGGGAGCGATGTTGTCTGTCTGAGGTGGAGCGGAAGGGCGTTCCATGCTTTGGCTGCGAGGAAGGAGAAGGAGCGGCCTCCCGATCTGGTCTTTCTGGTGCGGGGGACCACGGCG
Organism: Calotriton arnoldi; assembly: GCA_963921515.1. NCBI lineage: Eukaryota > Metazoa > Chordata > Amphibia > Caudata > Salamandridae > Calotriton > Calotriton arnoldi. Next base: position 1,986,499 of record CAWUFW010002794.1, on the reverse strand, counting down.
TAGGAGAGCTGGGCTGATAGTAGGGTCCTTTGGGGTGCGTGGAATTTGAGTCGGCTGTTCAGGTATGCTGGTCCGGTGCCGTGGAGGGGCTTGTGTGCGTGGGTGAGCATCTTGAAGGTGATTCTCGCCTCGACGGGGAGCCAGTGGAGTGTGCGCAGGTGCTGGGAGATGTGGCAGTATTTTGGCAGGTTGAGGACCAGTCTTGCGGCGGCGTTCTGGATGTTCTGTAGCTTGCGGGTGAGGTTTTTGTTTATTCCGGCGTAGAGTGCGTTGCCGTAGTCGAGTCTGCTGGTGACCAGGGCGTGAGTGACGGTCTTTCGGTGTTCGAGGGGATCCATTTGAAGGTCTTACGAAGGAGGCGGAGGGTGTGGAAGCAGGAAGACGAGACAGAGTTGATCTGGCGGTCCATTTTGAGCTCGGAGTCCAGGATGATTCCCAGGTTGCGTGCGTGGTCTGTGGGGGTTGGTGGGTTTCCGAGGGCGGGGGCCACCAGGTGTCGCTCCAGGCGTCGGGGTTTGGGCCCATGATGAGTACTTCTGTTTTTTGGTGTTTAGTTGTAGGCAGCTGTTTTTCATCCATTTGGCGATGGCTTCCATGCCTTCTCGAAAGTTGCGTCTGGCGGTGTTGGGCTCGTTGGATAGGGAGAGGATGAGCTGGGTGTCGTCTGCGTATGACACGATGTTGAGTCCGTAGGTTCTGACGATGGGGGCAAGTGGAGCCATGTAGACGTTGAAGAGCGTCGGGCTGAGGGAGGAGCCCTGCGGGACTCTGCAGGTGGTAGGTGTGGGGTCCGAGAGGAAAGGGGAAGTCTGACCCGCTGCGTCCTGCCGGAGAGGAAGGAGCGGATCCAGTCGAGGGCCTTGTCCTGGATTCCTGCGTCGTAGAGTCTGCGTATTAGGGTGCGGTGGGAGACTGTGTCGAACGCCGCTGATAGGTCGAGGAGGATGAGGGCTACTGTTTCTCCTTTGTCCAGTAGGGTGCGGATGTCGTCTGTTGCGGCGAGGAGGGCGGTTTCCGTACTGTGGCTTTTTCTGAAGCCGGATTGGGAGGAGTCGAGGATGTTGTGTTCTTCAATGAATGTGGCGAGTTGGCTGTTGATGGCTTTCTTGATGACTTTCGCTGGGAACGGGAGCAGGGAGAAGGGTCTGTAGTTTTTGAGGTTGGTGGGGTCTGCTGAGGGTTTCTTTAGGAGGGGTTTGACCTCGGCATGTTTCCAGTCGTCGGGGAACGAGGCGGTCGCCAGGGAGCGGTTGATGGTGTGGCAGAGCATGGGTGCGATGGTGTCAGCGGCTCTGTTGAAGATGTGGTGGGGGCAGGGGTCCATGGGGGCCCCTGAGTGGATTGACTTCATTGTCTTCAGTGTGTCTTCGGTGGTGAGGGCTGTCCAGTCGTCAATCGCTGGTTTCCGGGTGTCGGGGGTGGTTGATGAGGGTTCAGTGTGTTGGTTGTCTTCGTCGAAGTTGTCGTAGATGCTCTTGATTTTGTGGTGGAAAAAGGTGCTGAGTTTGTCGCAGAGGTCTTGTGAGGGAGGGATGTCGGTAGACTCGCTAGTGGGTTGGGCGAACTCCTTGATGATGCTGAAGAGTTCCTTGCTGTTGTGCGCGTGGGTGGAGATTCTGTCTTCAATCGCTTTTTCCTCGTTTCTCTGATGAGTTGATGGTGGGCGTTGGTGGCGGCTCTGAAGTTGTTGTGGGCTTCTGTGGATTTGGTGTTCCTCCAGGCCTTTTCGAGGCGGCGGCATGTGCGTCTGGACTCTCGAAGTTCGGTGGTAAACCATCTGGCTTTTTTGGCGCGGGTATTGTTGTTTTTCTTGAGGGGGGCTATGGTGTTGGTGCTGTCCGAGATCCATCTATGCAGGGTTCGGGCTGCGGTGTTGGGGTCGTCGTTTTCCGCGATGGTTGGGGTGGAGTTGTTGAGTGAGGAGGTGAGCTGGTCGTCGGTGATTTTGGTCCAGTTTTTTCGTGGAAGCAGGTGCTGGTGTCTGTGGATGATGGGTGTTCTGAAGGTGAAGTGGACGCAACGATGGTCGGTCCATGGGAGTTTGGTGGTGTGGCTGAAGGTGATGGAGTTTCCTGTAGTGAAGAGGGGGTCGAGGGTGTGTCCTGCTAAGTGCGTGGGCTCGGTCACGATCTGGCAGAGTCCAATGTTGTGGAGGTTGTCCAGGAGGGATGTGGTGTTGGGGTCCAGTTGGTGGTCGAGGTGGAAGTTGAGGTCTCCCAGCAGGGTGTAGTTGGTGGATGCGATGGCCTGCGGGGAGATAATGTCCGTGATGGAGTTGGCGAAGGGTCCGCGGGGTCCAGGGGGTCGGTAGATGAGGGTTCCTCGGAGGGTGGCGGTGGGGCTGGCCAGTATCTTGAAGTGAAGGTGTTCCATCAGTTCTGTGGGCTCGTCGGGGAGTGTGCTCAGGCGGAGGCTAGATTTGTGGACGATGGCGATTCCTCCTCCTGGGCGGGTGGGGCGGTCCTTCCTGGAGATCTTGTATCCTTGGGGGATGGCGATGGCGATGTCCGGTCCCGAGGTGGTGTTGGTCCAGGTTTCGGTGAAGAACGCTACGTCCGGGGTGGTGCTGTCGAGGAGGTCCCAGATTTCTGTGGCGTGTTTGTGGAGGGATCGGACGTTGAGGAGGATGCATTGCAGGGTCTTCGGTTCGGTTGTGTTCTTGTGGGCGGGTTGTGCTGGATCCGTGTTCTTGGCGGTGGTGCAGGTGTGCCGGCAGCGGTGACAGCTGAAGGGTCCGTGGGTGTCGGCTGGTGATGCTAGCTTGCAGTTGTTGTTGCGGCCTGGGTTGAGTGCGTGGAGTGCTGCTGGGTCGTAGCGTTGGCGGGGCGGAGGTCCAGGGTTCCTGGCGCTGGTCGCGGACGGGTCGCAGAAGGGCGCAGATGGGCTTGCCTTTGACGCGCCTTCGTAACTTACACACACCTGTCATTTTGCCAACACATCTATCCTCACTAGTCACTGAGGTGTGTGTTTGGTATGTGACATTTGTTCAGATGTACTGTGACAGAGCCCATAGATTGTCGACAGCATTGCATAGCACTTGTTGTATCACCATGTGGAGCTGAAATGTTAGGTAAGGGGCACATAGCTGGCATATGTCTCCATGCTGAATTGCGCACACCTTACTCAGCTGTGTCTTGATATGATGTAGCATGTGCCATTTTGCATGGTCATTGCCACATATGTAGGGGAACTGAAAATCTTTCTTTGATTCCCTATATACTGCAGGAGGGCAAATGTCCACAGACCCTTCCCAGACCTTGCAACCATGGATGAACGTGACTGCATCCAACGTTACCGCTTCACAGGACCACTGATTGAGGATTTGGCGGAGCAGTAGGCCCCACATTTACAACTTGGATGGGCGTATCCTACTGCGCTGACCCCCAAGGTGAAGGTGATGGCAGCCCTACATTTCTTTGCCACGGGAACCTTCCAATACACTGTGGCTGGTGCTGGTGGGATGTCACAGACCATGTTCAGCCGTGTGCTACGTGATGTTTTGAAGGCAATGTTGTGTCATCTGGACAGGTACATCAAATTTCCAACTCCACAACAAATACCAGGAATAAAGGCTGACTTCTATGCACTGGGAAGGATGCCACATGTTATAGGCTCAATTGATGGTACACATTTGGCTTTGGTACCACCACACGCACATGAGCAGACATACAGAAACAGGAAACATTTCCACTCCATTAATGCCCTGGTGGTATGTCTTCCGGACATGACAATATCACATGTCTGTGTCCGTTTCCCTGGTTCTGCACACAACGCCTACATCATGAGGAATAGCAGGATCCCACAGATGATGTCACAGCTGCAGAACCAGCGTGCCTGGCTTGTCGGTGTGTAATCTCTGTTTGCCTTGTGATTTTTTTGATTTTGGAATTTAACGCTCTTTCCTGACCCATGACATGTTTGTTTGTTTGTATGTAGGTGACTCTGGCTACCCCAAAATGCCGTGGTTGCTGACACCTCTTAGAAACCCAGTCACACCAGCACAGCTACGTTACAATGAAGCACATGGGCGGACCAGGCGAGTGCTAGAGCGGACATTTGGACTCCTGAAAAGCAGATTCCACTGCCTGGACAAGACAGGAGGGGCCCTCCAATATGCACCTGAAAAGGTGTGCAGGATATTTATTGTGTGTTGCATGCTACACAACATGGCAGTGAGGGAGGAGGTGCCTCTCATCGAAGATGATGATGACCATCAACCGCCAGCAGGGGAGGATCCAGGCCTGGATCATGTAGCGAGTGACGATGAGGGTGAGGGGGATGTCCGGACTCAGCTCATCAACAACTTTTTCTCATAATTGTGAGTATGCAGTGATCAGTTGTCTAGGTTTTTCCCTTGCCAGAGATGTGTTTATGTGGTGCAATGTGGGTGCATACGTGTGGCTGGATGTTACTTGACATGATCATTGCATTGATGTGTCCTTCGAGTTAGTATTTTCTCCCAAACAGTGTTGACATGATTCATAGGTTTTTAACACAAATCTTGGGAATTGCGTATGTAATGTGTATTGTAGATGTATGCAGTCATTTTGTGATAACAATACTGTTGTATGTCTGTCCTTCATAGGGTCCTTTGGCTGTTGTCTGGTGACATGTGACCTCCAAAAATACACAATCCGGTTACAGAGTGCAACCTTTCATGGGACCCGTATGCATCATCCCACACAACCCAGTCCTGGCATGTCTGGCCCTCTGGGTTACTTTGTGCTCACTGTCATGTGAGGATACCTTGCATCTGTCAGTCAGTTCACTTGTGTATGTGTAATAAAGGTGTGCGCCACTTTGTAATGTGCTTCCTCTGTATCCACACATCTGACAATCTTTGGCATACTATACCTGTGGCCTGATTGCCACAGCCTCTGTATTTCTGTGTATTTTAAGTTCACAATGTTGGAGGCAATGAGTATGATGGGCATAGTTAATAAGTGTTGTGTTGACCTAGTGGTGTCTATCTCTCATATGTCTCACATCAACATGAGTAACAGAACTGTGTTTACATTGCTGTAGTAGTTTACATGCACAGTCTTTCTTTAGCATTGCGTCATCTCTATGTGACAAACCCAGTTTAATTTACAACAGAGGCAAGTATTGTGTGATTAATGATTTATTTACATACATGTGTGTGAATGGTATACGTGGTAGAAAGTGCTGTACAGTGCAATAGAAATCCAAAGTTCACAGAGGAGTTGGTAGTGTTGGTAGATGAATTTTCCAGAGTGAAGTCCACAGTCATTTGATTCATTGTTCCAACATAGCCCCTCCATCACATGTGGGAGAGTTGGGTGACAGTCAACAAGGTGAACGTTTTGCACACAATGGGTGATATCAGGAGCAGGTGTTCACTTCCTGGGGGATGTGCATAGCCAGCTGGCTCTCACTTGTCCTTCTTAGGACGACCCCTCTTCTTCTTTTTAGGGGGACCCTCAGGTGCAGGCTGGGGCGGTTCGGTGGACTCTCCACCAGAGTCCTCATCCCTCCCTGTGGCAGTTGCAGATGTAGTGGCAACAGATGTAGTAGGCACACAGGGAGGTGTGGACATGTTGTTTGAAATCTGGCGGAGGCATGTCAGTATCTCCCCATGCACCGCCGTGAGTCCATCCAATTTGTCCATTTTGGACTCCATGCCGGACATGTGTGTCTCCACCCGGGACATGTGGGAGTCCAATCTGGCATGATGTTCAGCCTGCTGTTGTTTGATGTCCCTGAGGATCCCCACTACCTGGCCAAAGTCTCCGGAGCATGCCTGATAGGCCTGTATGATGCATCCCAACTGTGGGTCAGCTTGTGGTGCAGCACCATGTTCAGGCCGTGGCCTCAGCCTGCCCCCACTCACACCACCCCTACCCACACGAGCACGACCTACCGTTGCAGGCACAGACAACACTGGGCCTCCTTCTGTGTTGGCACTGGTGGAATTGTCCGCCACCTCCAGGGTGCCCTATGTTGCTGTGCCCTCGGTGTTATGTTGACTTGGGCTGTCCATGTTGGTAGGGGTCATCTGGGTGTTCGCAGATGTAGCAGGAGTGGTGGCAGGGGGTGCTGATGTTACAACTGCTGGTGCTGCACGCTGATCCACACCGGAGGGGCCAGGTCATTCATCGTCATCCGAAGAGGACTGAGAGGCATTCACACCGGAAAGCTCAGGTTCAAACAGAGTCTGGGACTGGGATTCTCCTTCTCCTGTCCCTGCAGTTTCTCCAGCTGCCCCTGTGGATGGAAGAGACACACAATGTATGTTGTGGTTCAGCACACATCAACGTATCACACACATTAAAGTTGCTACTGTGCTTCATGATGAGTGTATGTGCATTGCTTGTCCTCAATTGTCACAGGCAGATGCCAATGTTGGTTTAGAACATTGTCATTGAAACCTGATGCATTTTTATGTGCACGTAGAGCTGTGTGCATGAACAGCTCATGTATTGATTAATTGACTTACATGGCCATTGAGACACAAGTGCACTCCCGTGCCTGACACAGGTGTGTTGTTTTGTGTTGGTGGGAGTGGTGTGTATGACAGGGCCTGCTGGTAGATGTAGTCTGAGGGACCACTCCTCCTCCCCCCTGGAGCAGATAGGCCACCATGGACCATGGTTCCATGACAGTGAGTCAAAGTTTATGTTCAAGTTGTCTGACAGTAGTGTCCTGTTGTGTTTTGGAGCCCAAGTCCCAGCAGGGCCTTGTGCTCCCCACAGCAGAGGCCAGTGTCAGCCATCTTGGCAGTACTTTTCCACTCCCTGTGAGGTGAGCATGGTGCATGGGGGTATTCCTGGGCCATGTGGGATGTGGACTTTGGGCTGTGACTACGACTCCCATCATGCTTTTGGCTACACCCACCTTCCCAGCAAACCCAAACTTCCTTCCTGGGACTCAGCTTTCCTGGTAGTGAATGTGTGCAGACAAGATGGCTGCTGCATGTGACTGGTGTATGGTTCCCATTGCCTTGCTGTGAGTTTGTGCTACGTTTAAATACATTTGCGAATGGTGAACTTTCCTGTTATATTTCAGGTATGTTGTTAGTTAAAATCTGATTTTGAACACAGATCCCACCATGGATTGGTGCTCCTCACCCAAGGGACCAGTGTCAGGCATCTTGGAAGTAGATTTACCTTGAGTCTCAGGTTGGGCTTAGTCCCAGGTGTGGTGTTTGGTGTTGGGGGTGTGTGTGTGTGTGTGATAGGGCCTGCTGGTGGATGGTGTCGGAACTAGCACTTCTCCTCCCCCACAGCCCAGATAGGCCATCATGAACCATGCTTCTATGACAGTGAGTCAGACTTCACAATCAAGGTGTCAGACAGTGGGGCCTGGTTTTTGTTTGAGCACTACTCCCAGCAGGGCCTTGTGCTCCCCACAGCAGAGGCCAGTGTCAGCCATCTTGGCAGTACTTTTCCACTCCCTGTGAGGTGAGCATGGTGCATGGGGGTATTCCTGGGCCATGTGGGATGTGGACTTTGGGCTGTGACTACGACTCCCATCATGCTTTTGGCTACACCCACCTTCCCAGCAAACCCAAACTTCCTTCCTGGGACTCAGCTTTCCTGGTAGTGAATGTGTGCAGAAAAGATGGCTGCTGCATGTGACTGGTGTATGGTTCCCATTGCCTTGCTGTGAGTTTGTGCTACGTTTAAATACATTTGCGAACGGTGAACTTTCCTGTTACATTTCAGGTATGTTGTTAGTTAAAATCTGATTTTGAACACAGATCCCACCATGGATTGGTGCTCCTCACCCCAGGGACCAGTGTCAGGCATCTTGGAAGTAGATTTACCTTGAGTCTCAGGTTGGGCTTAGTCCCAGGTGTGGTGTTTGGTGTTGGGGGTGTGTGTGTGTGTGTGTGTGTGTGATAGGGCCTGCTGGTGGATGGTGTCGGAACTAGCACTTCTCCTCCCCCACAGCCCAGATAGGCCATCATGAACCATGCTTCTATGACAGTGAGTCAGACTTCACAATCAAGGTGTCAGACAGTGGGGCCTGGTGTTTGTTTGAGCACTACTCCCAGCAGGGCCTTGTGCTCCCCACAGCAGAGGCCAGTGTCAGCCATCTTGGCAGTACTTTTCCACTCCCTGTGAGGTGAGCATGGTGCATAGGGGTATTCCTGGGCCATGTGGGATGTGGACTTTGGGCTGTGACTACGACTCCCATCATGCTTTTGGCTATACCCACCTTCCCAGCAAACCATACCTTCCTTCCTGGGACTCTGCTTCCCTGGGAGTGAGTGTAACTGTGCTAGGAAGATGGCTGACAGTGTTTGTTGTTGTTTGGAGCCACATCCTTGCTGTTTGTCAGTACGTTTGTACATGTATTGGCATAGTTACATGTTCATGGGACATTGCAGGTATTGTGTTGATCTAACTGGCAGACACATCACAGGATATTTTGCTTGGGGTTGATGTGGCTTGATGACAGTGAATAGTTTCACTGACCCCCTGACATTAATGTCTGTGGGTGTGGATTGCTATTGCCTCACAATTTAGATTAGTTGTTTGTGTACTCACCAGGCTCTGGTATTCCGGATAATCCATGGATGCCCACCGGTGGGAGGATGGCCCGCACCTTCTCCTCCCAGGAAGTGAAATGCACAGGTTTGGCAGGAGGGCCACCGCCAGTGTGCTGGCTCAGGGCATGGTCTTTGCCAATGAGCTTCTTGACCCTCCTGCGTATGTCGTACCACCTGTTCCTGATGTCGTCCATTGTGCGCAGGCAAGCTGCTTGTGCGTTCACCTTGTCCACAATCCTCTCCCACATCTTTGTTTTCTGGGACGGGGGGTCTGTTGGACCAATGCACCAAATAACTGTGGCTCTACTCTGAAGATTTCATCTACCATGACTTCCAACTCACTATCGGTGAACTTTGGATTCTTCTTTGGGGGCATGGTGATGGGTGGTGGTGGAGATGGATGTGGGTGTGGGTGTGAAAATGAGGGTGAGTGAGTAAAAGTAATGCTGGGTGTTTGTGAGTGTGCTTTTTGAGAAGTGCTAGTGTTGTGCAGGTTGTGTAGTGGGTGGGTTGTGGGTGTATGTCTCAGTGCAGTGTAGTGGTGTTCTCTGCTGGCAGGTCTGTTGAATTTGCAAAGGATCATGGTATGGATTTTGGCCCTTTATATAGGTGGAGTTGTGGGTGTGTCTTAGTTTGAATATTTTTTTTGTTTTTGTCAATGCTTGTTTGTCCTTTTTCTGTCTATTTTAGTGGATTTATTTGGAGCATGACGGAGACGTTCAGTTGACTGGAACGGCCGCTTGTAGCGTCAATTGCGGGGTGATCCGAGCCGGTCACACTCACATTGTGCTATGTTGCAGCGTTCGCGTACGCGTCGGGCGCGACGGGCTCTTTTCATTGCTATTCCCTGTGTTCTGTACGTTTCGGTTTTACGTCTTGAGCTCCGTGCGAGTCGGTTTAATTTCACACGCATTGCATCGTACTTCGCAGGTTGTACGGCGCGTGTTCGTGTCGGTCGAAACTAATCACGGTCCGTGTCGGTCAGAAGTGTTCCGGGTCCGTTTACGAGCGAGACAATGTTTTCCGTACGTTTCGGTCAGACTGAATGTACTCCGTGCGAGTCGTTTGTATTTTGTACAAAACGCATCGTACTTCGCAGGTCGTACGGCGCGTGTACGCGTCGGTCGGAATTCTGTCCCGGTCCGTGTCGGTCGGTACGGTTTCCGACCCGGATCGGAATCGGCCCCTAAGTAGTGTCCCCTTTTACCACCTTTGTTACAGAGTGCCTTAACAGCTGGTCAATCTTTATTGTTCGCCATGTGCCCCGTACGCCCACATCTGAAACACTGCCCCTTGAACTCATCATCATTTTTCTTTCCATACATCACCGAATTACTTTTTACCACTTATACTTCACTGTCGTCTGTTCCCACGTGACGTACCTCCTCTTTGTTCACATTATCTTCCTTAATTTCCTGCACACACTTCAACATGTGTTCAGCCTATTTTGCTACAATTAACACTTCACACAAGGGAGGGTCATCTTTCAGCCACAGTTCTTCACAAATGTTCTCGATATTGCAATTCAACAAAACTGGTCTCTGATTCGCTCATCACAACTTGCCCCAAATTTGCATGCAGTTGGCAACTATCTTAGTACCGACACATATTCTATGCTTTCTCCTTCTTTTTGCGAACATTTCCAAAATGGAAGCATTCCAAAATGGCGCTAATTCTGGGTAGAAAACGATTATCAAATTTTCTTATACAAACTTCATAATCATTTAAACCTCTGGTTTTATCAGCCCCTAATTCTGCGAGATGTTCTAATATCTCCTGCCCTTCTGCCCCTAAACAATGGAGTTTTCCTTTCCAGACCTAAATTAGGAACACAGATAGTTGCATAGTCTTGGAAAACTTTTTCCCACTTTTTCCACCTCAATGGTGGTTCACCAGGGCACGAGAAGAAGAAAAGGGGTGGTGTGACACTTTGCATGTTTGTTTACTCTACCCCTGTATTGAAATTATTACTTATAATAAAGTTAAGACCACAGAAGACACGAAATGTCACACTCTAAAACAACAGAGGGCTGAAAAATATCACTCACAAGTGTGCAAATCGGTGCAGAGACAGAATCTTGAATCAAAAATATCGACTTGCACAAAAATCGAGTTGCAAATATTGTGGGTCAGAAATATCGACATACAGATTCTCGTGGTCAAGAATATCGATTTTAGGTAATTAATATCGATGTTAAAAATATCGAAGTGTTTCACATCGTTTGCAAAAATATAGTTGTTAAAATTATCATTTGTTTATTAATGTTATGTATTTTAGTATGTATTTTATATGTATGTGTTGTATGTTTTTTGTATAAGAATTGTTTGTATTTTTAATATATGTGTTACATTTTTAGTAGTTATTAATTTTTTTTTATTTGAATTTTGCGTTTTTAGTCCTGTAGCGGGTTGTGGGTTTATAGGGGAATAGGGTGGAAAGTAATTTAATTATATTAAATGTATTGATTATTTTTAATTATTAATATTTGTTTTATTGAGATGTTGTAGTGTTAAATGTGTAAAGTAATTTATTATTAATTGATTAATAATTGGTTGTTAATTAATTTAAAATAATTAAATGGTAATTAAATATGGCATTGTGTAAATATTTTTAGGTGTGGTGTTTATAGGTGTTAAGGGTGGGAAGTATTTTATTTTTAATTGATGAATTATTAACCCCAAACAGCAATTTTTTTAAACAAATGTTCCCAAACTAACATCTAGCCTGATTAAAGAAGATGAATACTCCCTAATAAATAAATGTACACAATGGTTTAGACATGTGAGGAAATGTAGATCACTTATCAGGGAAGACATAATCTCTGCTAAAAGGTTCTCCGAAACAGGCTCAGATCTGGAGTATATACGCTTAACATTAGTTAGTGCCAATCTGGTAGAGAATTTAGTGGCCTTTGACATCCGGTCTTCACATTTAAATTCCACAAAAATCAGGATGAAGTACACCCCCCCGATTCATTGAAGAAACATGTTATTCAAAAACCTGTTTCCAATCACATTGAGGGGTCTCCCCTACATGAAATAGATTGATGGTTACGGAGCCCTCTCCAACAGTTACAACAGAACCAAGTATTGGAGTCCAGTGGAGAGGTCCCCGGCCGTCAAGCAGAATCTTGTATTAGAAGCACACCCGAACATATAATTTCTCCTTTGGATATAGATAGTGAGGATAGCAACCCACATGAACCTAATGGGCTCATAGAGCCGCTGTGCCCCCCGGAGTTAGCCCAGTTATCATATCTCTCATGGAATATTGTGGGCCTGCCGTTGAAAATAGATTCTTCCGACTGGTCTGGCCTAATAGAAGTCCAGGATAGCTGCATATTCCAAGAAACATGGTTCACAGATCCAATCTATCGTCTAGGCTACCTCAACTTCTATAAACTGGCAACTCAAGGACAGAGGGGTAGACCATTGGGTGGTCTGACAATCTGGGTTAAGCAGGATATACAATACAGGACATTATGGCCATTTATATACAGACAAGCCCTCAAACACAAATGACAGTCGTTAATGTTTATGCAAGAGCTCTTACAGGTGGAAGAATGTCCAATACAATTTCCCTTCTAGAGGATTTTCTGGATAGAAACCCTGAAACTGTTAACCTTGTAATTGCAGGGGACTTCAATACTACTTTTGAGCCTCTCAACCAAGATGATAGTAAACTAACTGAAGAGGAAGATGTACAATGGAACATTCCCTCCCTAGAGTTACCCCCCATTAAGAGATGGTCGGAGGCAGCACTACAGTTAAAAGCATTGTGTATGGAAAGGGGCGTTAGGGCTGTTAATGGGAGAACCTCATCAAACAGATCATGCTCAAACACATTCAATAATGGCCACAGTACGAGCCGTATTGACTATATTTTCATCAATTTGGAACAGTGGTCTGACTTCATTGATATGGAGGTACGGGAAAGAGCAGAAAGTGACCATAACCCCCTGTTACCAAAAAATGAAATCACTAGGACTTAGCATGGCTCCAACACAGACAATGCATTGTGTCAGAAAATGCCCTGCTCTGTAATGATATGAGGTGGGTCAAATAAACAAAAATATTGAAAACGAACAAATAGTCTTATCAATCGGGGCAGATGTTACTAACACCTTGGCAGAGTTACAAACTGCCCATACCCAGGTACAACTAAACAAAATTATAACTGGAACACATGATAATCTATTTGGTAAAATAAAGACATACTTCCTAAAGCCTCTTAGACAGCCTAGTAAATTGACAGTGAACCATGTTAATTGGTACAACAAGGACTGCAGACAAGCATACAAGTCCCTAGCGGCAGCAATTAAATTAAAAGATCTGGCTACTATTAAACAAACACGCAAAATGTATAAAGCTACACAGCTGAGAGCCAAAAAAGACAGGGACGAACAGAGATGGCAAGATCTCTACCAGGCTAGCACAGGGAAAAATCTTCAAATCTTTTGGCAGCTGGTACAATGGGGGAGAGGAGGGCAAGCACCATCCCCCCAAAATCATGTAGCCCCAGAAACTTTGGTTGCACACTTCTCGACACAATTTGCAGCAGATGAAGAGGGGAAACTGAAGAGCCTTTTCGAATTCCAATAAATGACTCAAATTTGCACTTTGACATATTGGATGTAGAAGCAGCGTTGGGGACAGTAACGGGAGGTAGAGCCCCGGGTCTAGACAGTATCCTGGCGGACTTATTTTTGCACGACAGGGAAATCTGGCAAAGGTATATACTGTTGCTAGCCAACGCAATAGCTAGTGGAGCTCCTATCCCCGAATCTTGGCATGGTGCAGAGATCTTACCACTTTACAAAAAAGGTGACCGACCCAGCCCCAGCAACTATAGGCCAATAAGCCTAATCGACTCGATACAAAAGATAGTGGCAAGATTGGTGCTGGTAAGAATCCAGGATTGAATCATAGACAATGATATATTAACACCTCTACAGGCAGGTTTTCGCGCCCATGTTAACACCATCGATCAGGTATTCTGTTTTATTTTAATCTATTGGCGTACTGTAGTGATTGCAGGAGGCACAATTTATGTCGCCTTTGTGGATTTGAAGTCCGCATTCGATCTGGTCTCCCGAAAAAAACTCTGGTCGGTCCTGAAGGACCTAGGGATGCCACTAGATTTATTATCTATAGTCGTGAGACTACACAAAGGGAACTTTGCACAGGTGCGCTGGGGCACACAGGGTAATAACACAAACCGATTCCCCATATGTAAAGGGGTTCGCCAAGGGTGTGTTATGGCCCCAACATTATTTTCATTATTTCTGAACGGGGTTGTTAATTTCTTTCCACCTACCCAACAGATGTACCAACACTTGCCGGTACTAAAATACCTATACTTATGTTCGGAAATGACACGCTTGTCATCTCGAAAACACAGAGGGGTCGATTCCGATTCGGGCCGGAAAAAGCACCGACCGACTCGGATCCGGAAAAAATACCGACCGACACGTACCCGTGGCGCACGACACGCCAAGTACGATGCAAGGCGCGAAAAATCCGACCGACACGTACCGAAACTAAGTCGACCGACCGAGCCGCACGGAAAACAGCAATCCGGCCGGAAAAACACGCGAATCCAACCGACCGACACGCACCCGGAACAAATCCGACCGAAACGTACACGCGAACTCCAAACCGCAAAGTACGATGCAAGGCGCGAAAACCACGAGCGAGTCGGACGGAGGACAAGCCGTACGACCGACACGCATACAAAACCGAGCCGAAGCAACACAATACACCGCGACCGACGCGTACGCAGCATAGAAAACTGCACAAACACAGCGTGAACGAAACGGAGAACACCGTACGAGACCAATGCAGGGTCCGACTCGGTCACAAGAACGTTTCCAACATACACAAACAGCACAAAGGAAAAATCACCCAAAAAAAGGCCAAACAAGCAATTACCAAGCCAATAAATACTGGGGGGTGGGGACAGAGAACAAAGACACACCCACAACTCCACCTATATAAAGGACATAAATCACTACCATGAGCCTTTGCAAATGCCATTCCACTGCCAGCACCCAAGAGAAAGCAACCACACACCCACAGCTCATCCCTCACACAAGCCACACACCATCAGCACACCAACAAATACCTACCTCACATACACCCAGCAAAACACACACTCACACACCCTCACCTGCACACCAACACACACATCACCCACCATCACCACCCATCACCATGCCCCCCAAGAAGAATCCCAAGTTCCTAGATAGTGAATTGGAAGTCATGGTAGACGAGATCCTCAGGGTGGAGCCACAGCTGTTTGGCACACTGGTCCAACAGACCCCCATGTCGCAGAAAACCAAGATGTGGGAGAGGATCATCAACAGGGTGAACGCCCAATCACCATGTCGGCGCACAAAGACCGACATCCAGAACAGGTGGTATGACGTGCGCAGGAGGGTACGGAAAATGCTGACGAAAGACTACATCAACAGCCAACACACCGGCAGTGGCCCTCCTGCCAAGCCAATATACCTCAGGCCCTGGGAGGAGAAGGTGCGGGCCATCCTTCCGCCAGTGAGCGTATATGGACTAGAGGACATCCCAGAGCCTGGTGAGTACACAACAAATGTACACAATATACTGCCACAAAACACACACATCACTGTCAAGGGGAGAGTCAAACCATGCACTCATAGCAATTACACAGCAACCAGAACAGAATCATCCCAAAATGTGTATGTCAGTCAGATAAACACAACACATGCCATAAAAAAAATCACATCCAACTGTGCCAACACATGTACAAACACAACTACAACTACAGCTAGGCAGTGGCACAAATAGAACTAACAAACACATCCACACATGTAGCCACCACAACAACACCAACACACAGTGAAGACCACTCAAAGGAAGGAATTCTGTGTATGCTGGCCAAGTCAGTGTAGCCAATAGCATCATGGGAGTCGCAGTCACACATATTGCCCCCCCACAACTGTCCCATCAACACCACCATGAACAATGCGCACATCACAGGGAGTGGAGAAGGACTCACAAGATGGCTGACACTGGCTACTGCTGTGGGGAGCACAAGGCCCTGCTGGCAACTGTGCACCAACAAACAGCAGGACACCACTGACTGACATCCTGAGAGACAACTTACACTCCCTGCAATGCAAGCACGTTCCATGGTGGGAAATCTGGCTAGCTGGGTGGGAAGGGGGACTTGCAGCACTGACCATAGTCACAAGCACCTCCCCTCACACCCCCCAACACAAACTCCACAGAACCCACCTGGTAGAATGCAATGCCCCCCATCCTAACACAAGATCCCACAAAGAACCATCACCCTGGGTTATGTTGTGTGAAGCACAGGGACACTCTTGGGACTCTTAGCCAAACAACTGCCAGGACAACACTACCAGCCATCCTGTCAGCACAGCCAGCCCACCCCACAGGGAAGCAGAATCAAAAGGAAGGAAGCATGGGCATGCTGGGAAGGGGGGTGGAGGCAATAGCATGATGGGAGTCGTAGTCACTGATATTGGTCACCCCCACAACTGTCCCATCAACACCACCCTGAACCATGCTCACATCACAGGAAGTGGAGAAGGACTCACAAGATGGCTGACACTGGCTACTGCTGTGGGGAGCACAAGGCCCTGCTGGCAACTGTGCACCAACAAACAGCAGGACACCACTGACTGACATCCTGAGAGACAACTTACACTCCCTGCAATGCAAGCACGTTCCATGGTGGGATATCTGGCTAGCTGGGTGGGAAGGGGGACTTGCAGCACTGACCATAGTCACAAGCACCTCCCCTCACACCCCCCCCAACACAAACTCCACAGAACCCACCTGGTAGAATGCAATGCCCCCCATCCTAATACAAGATCCCACAAAGAACCACCACCCTGGGTTATGTTGTGTGAAGCACAGGGACACTCTTGGGACTCTTAGCCAAACAACTGCCAGGACAACACTCCCAGCCATCCTGTCAGCACAGCCAGCCCACCCCACAGGGAAGCAGAGTCAAAAGGAAGGAATCATGGGCATGCTGGGAAGGGGGGAGGAGGCAATAGCATGATGGGAGTCGTAGTCACAGCTCTACATCCCCCACCACATGGCCCAGCAAGCTCACACTCACGCATGCACATCCCACAGAGAGTGGAAAGGCCCATCAAAGATGTCTGACACTGTTGCTGTGTCGTGGGGAGCACAAGGGCATGCTGGGTACTGCACACCAACCAACAGCAGGACACCACTGTCAGCCATCTTGCCATTGCTCTCACACCCACACACACTGAACTCCACACAAAAGCAAGTAAGTATGGGAATGCTGGGAAGTGGGGTGGAGGCAATGGCATGATGGGAGTCGTAGTCACAGACATAGCTCACCCCCACAACTGTCCCATCAACACCACCCTGAACCATGCTCACATCACAGGGAGTGGAGAAGGACTCACAAGATGGCTGACACTGGCTACTGCTGTGGGGAGCACAAGGCCCTGCTGGCAACTGTGCACCAACAAACAGCAGGACACCACTGACTGACATCCTGAGAGACAACTTACACTCCCTGCAATGCAAGCACGTTCCATGGTGGGATATCTGGCTGGCTGGGTGGGAAGGGGGACTTGCAGCACTGACCATAGTCACAAGCACCTCCCCTCACACCCCCCAACACAAACTCCACAGAACCCACCTGGTAGAATGCAATGCCCCCCATCCTAACACAAGATCCCACAAAGAACCACCACCCTGGGTTATGTTGTGTGAAGCACAGGGACACTCTTGGGACTCTTAGCCAAACAACTGCCAGGACAACACTACCAGCCATCCTGTCAGCACAGCCAGCCCACCCCACAGGGAAGCAGAATCAAAAGGAAGGAAGCATGGGCATGCTGGGAAGGGGGTGGAGGCAATAGCATGATGGGAGTCGTAGTCACTGATATTGGTCACCCCCACAACTGTCCCATCAACACCACCCTGAACCATGCTCACATCACAGGAAGTGGAGAAGGACTCACAAGATGGCTGACACTGGCTACTGCTGTGGGGAGCACAAGGCCCTGCTGGCAACTGTGCACCAACAAACAGCAGGACACCACTGACTGACATCCTGAGAGACAACTTACACTCCCTGCAATGCAAGCACGTTCCATGGTGGGATATCTGGCTAGCTGGGTGGGAAGGGGGACTTGCAGCACTTACCATAGTCACAAGCACCTCCCCTCACACCCCCCCAACACAAACTCCACAGAACCCACCTGGTAGAATGCAATGCCCCCATCCTAACACAAGATCCCACAAAGAACCACCACCCTGGGTTATGTTGTGTGAAGCACAGGGACACTCTTGGGACTCTTAGCCAAACAACTGCCAGGACAACACTCCCAGCCATCCTGTCAGCACAGCCAGCCCACCCCACAGGGAAGCAGAGTCAAAAGGAAGGAATCATGGGCATGCTGGGAAGGGGGAGGAGGCAATAGCATGATGGGAGTCGTAGTCACAGCTCTACATCCCCCACCACATGGCCCAGCAAGCTCACACTCACGCATGCACATCCCACAGAGAGTGGAAAGGCCCATCAAAGATGTCTGACACTGTTGCTGTGTCGTGGGGAGCACAAGGGCATGCTGGGTACTGCACACCAACCAACAGCAGGACACCACTGTCAGCCATCTTGCCATTGCTCTCACACCCACACACACTGAACTCCACACAAAAGCAAGTAAGTATGGGAATGCTGGGAAGTGGGGTGGAGGCAATGGCATGATGGGAGTCGTAGTCACAGACATAGCTCACCCCCACAACTGTCCCATCAACACCACCCTGAACCATGCTCACATCACAGGGAGTGGAGAAGGACTCACAAGATGGCTGACACTGGCTACTGCTGTGGGGAGCACAAGGCCCTGCTGGCAACTGTGCACCAACAAACAGCAGGACACCACTGACTGACATCCTGAGAGACAACTTACACTCCCTGCAATGCAAGCACGTTCCATGGTGGGATATCTGGCTGGCTGGGTGGGAAGGGGGACTTGCAGCACTGACCATAGTCACAAGCACCTCCCCTCACACACACCCCAACACAAACTCCACAGAACCCACCTGGTAGAATGCAATGCCCCCCATCCTAACACAAGATCCCACAAAGAACCACCACCCTGGGTTATGTTGTGTGAAGCACAGGGACACTCTTGGGACTCTTAGCCAAACAACTGCCAGGACAACACTCCCAGCCATCCTGTCAGCACAGCCAGCCCACCCCACAGGGAAGCAGAGTCAAAAGGAAGGAATCATGGGCATGCTGGGAAGGGGGAGGAGGCAATAGCATGATGGGAGTCGTAGTCACAGCTCTACATCCCCCACCACATGGCCCAGCAAGCTCACACTCACGCATGCACATCCCACAGAGAGTGGAAAGGCCCATCAAAGATGTCTGACACTGTTGCTGTGTCGTGGGGAGCACAAGGGCATGCTGGGTACTGCACACCAACCAACAGCAGGACACCACTGTCAGCCATCTTGCCATTGCTCTCACACCCACACACACTGAACTCCACACAAAAGCAAGTAAGTATGGGAATGCTGGGAAGTGGGGTGGAGGCAATGGCATGATGGGAGTCGCAGTCACAGACATAGCTCACCCCCACAACTGTCCCATCAACACCACCCTGAACCATGCTCACATCACAGGGAGTGGAGAAGGACTCACAAGATGGCTGACACTGGCTACTGCTGTGGGGAGCACAAGGCCCTGCTGGCAACTGTGCACCAACAAACAGCAGGACACCACTGACTGACATCCTGAGAGACAACTTACACTCCCTGCAATGCAAGCACGTTCCATGGTGGGATAACTGGCTGGCTGGCTGGGTGGGAAGGAGGACTTGCAGCACTAACCATAGTCACAAGCACCTCCCCTCACACACCCCCAACACAAACTCCACAGTACCCACCTGGTAGAATGCAATGCCCTCCATCCTAACACAAGATCCCACAAAGAACCACCACCCTGGGTTATGTTGTGTGAAGCACAGGGACACTCTTGGGACTCTTAGCCAAACAACTGCCAGGACAACACTTCCAGCCATCCTGTCAGCACAGCCAGCCCACCCCACAGGGAAGCAGAATCAAAAGGAAGGAAGCATGGGCATGCTGGGAAGGGGGTGGAGGCAATAGCATGATGGGAGTCGTAGTCACTGATATTGGTCACCCCCACAACTGTCCCATCAACACCACCATGAACCATGCTCACATCACAGGGAGTGGAGAAGGACTCACAAGACGGCTGACACTGGCTACTGCTGTGGGGAGCACAAGGCCCTGCTGGCAACTGTGCACCAACAAACAGCAGGACACCACTGACTGACATCCTGAGAGACAACTTACACTCCCTGCAACGCAAGCACGTTCCATGGTGGGATAACTGACTGGGTGGGTGGGTGGGAAGGAGGGCCGGCTGTCAACCAAACACAACCAATGCAGACCATGTTCACACCCCAAAAAATACATAGAAATGCCCAAATAATGCAGGACAATGTGCCACACCAATATCAACCCCTGACTGTGACGACTTAGGACAATGCAATGTACAGGCCCGCACCCAGAGGCACAGTCACAACTGTCATGTGTGTCAACCATTGATGCCTGCAGAAACATGACATACATTGTTTGTGTCTCCCAAAAACAGGTGATGATGGGGACACAGCAGCAGACGCTGAGGAGTCCCAGTCCCAGGCTCAAGAGGATGCCGAGCTCACTGGCGTCGTACAGCCTCTGTCCTCCTCGGACGATGAAGAACAACCTGGCACATCCGGTGCAAGTCAACATGCAGCACCAGCAGGACCACCAGCTGCAGCACCAGCAGGACCACCAGCTGCACCCCCTGCACCCACCCCTCCAATGACTGTCACCACGAATACCATCCCTGCCGACATGGACAGAACAAGGAGCAACACCAGCACAGTGACCCTGGACCAACCTGGGGCCATGGACACCACCACCACCACCAACCCCCAAGGTGGACCAGGGTTATCTGTGCGTGCCACTGCACACACTGCACATGTCAGCAGGGGTGGTGGGAGGGGTGGGAGACAGAGGTCGCTGCTTGCAGACGTTGCTGGTGTGCATGATGACCCACAACTGGTACGCATAGCTGATGCGTACCAGTCCAGCACCGGAGAGCTCAGCCAGGTAGTGGGGCTCCTCAGAGACATTAAACAGCAGCAGGCTGCCCATCATGCCCGCTTGGACTCCCACATGTCCCACGTGGAGTCACACATGTCCCGTGTGGACTCACACATGTCCCGCGTGGAGTCCAAGTGGGATGCACTGCATGAGATGACGGCGGTGCACAGGGACATTTTACAATGCCTCCGCCAGATGAACAGCAACCAGTCCACACCTCCCTGTGTGCCAACAACATCTGGTGCCGAACAAACTGCATCTGCCCATCTGCACTCTGGCGGAGAGTCCCCTGCACCGCAGCAGCCTGTACTTGAGGGCCCCCCCCAAGAAGAGGGGTCGTCCGAGGAGGGAAAAGTGAGAGGCCGATGGCCAAGCGCAACTCCCAGGAAGCCTGAACCTGTTCTGGATGTTCGCCTTTGTGCACAGACTGTTCACCCTGTTGACGGCAACACTACTCCCACACATTGCATGGGGAGTACAAGTTGGACCAATGTGTCAGACAACTGTGGCCCGATACTGGGGATCCTGTCTACCCGGACTTTCAATTCACCTAGGAACTTGGGATTGCAAGATTTATGTACAGCACAACCCATCCTATGCACTATTAACACAAATGTATCACAATAAACACACTAATACACCATACTTGCCTCTGTCGTGATTCCAACGTGGGTGCTGTTATGGGGATGATGACCTGCAAAATTACACTGTGTATGCGAACTGCAACAGCAAGGACAACACAGGCATGTGAGTACAGGCAACGTGAAACACATGAGGGAGACACACCACCAGGGCTACACAACACATACACACCTAGGCCATCTGACTCATTGCCTACACTGATGTTGCCAGGGAAGACAGTGCAATGCACAGACACCACACCCATTCCCAGTTGTAGTCAAGTAGCCCACAGGTGCAGTAAGCAAATGGCAGTCAAATGTGTGACCACAGACAATGCACATCACAAAGTGAAGCACAGGTTTATTACACAGTTGCAACATGCCGTAACCACTACAGATGCAAGGTAACCCCACCTGGCAGCGGGCACACAGTCAACAACTGTAGACGGAAGGAAGTCCATGGGTGTGGCGCACATCACCTGTAGGGACACAACAGCTACCAGCCTGGATGTGCAATCACGTCGTCGGTGGACACAGTTGACCAAACGAATCTGAAAGTACCCTGCGAAGGACAGAAATGACACACAGTCAAAAGCAATGGAGTACAGGACAGAACAGCAAAACTCATGCACAATACATGTTACAAGATACCCACCCAGAACCAAGTTAGCATGTCAACACTGTTGGGGAGTACAGCCCACCTGTCACCACACATCGCAACACACATCCAGTCAAGTAGCCCATGGACACACTCCAACAGCACCAGAGCACCACCCACACATCATGCCAACTCACATCATTGACATGACACCTCAGGATACTCACATTCAGCTAAAGAAGTTGGTGATGAGCTGTGTGCGGACATCACCATCATCATCATCATCATCATCGTCACTGGCATCGTGGTCCAGGCCAGGATCCTCCACAGGTGGCGGATGTTGGTCATTGTCATCCTGGATGAGAGGCAACTCCTTCCGCACTGCCAGTTTGTGGAGCATGCAGCAGACGATGATAATCTTGCACACTTTCGCAGGGGCATATGGGAGGGACCCTCCGGTCTTGTCCAGGCAGCGGAAGCGGCTCTTCAGGAGACCAAAGGTCCGCTCAATCACTCTCCTGGTCCGACCATGTGCCTCATTGTAGCGCATCCGGGCAGGTGTCACAGGGTTCCTGAGGGGTGTCAGCAACCACGGCATGTTGGGGTATCCCGAGTCACCTACGGACAGACAAGTGCACATTAGCTGACTTGGAAAAGTGGGCGGAATACTACAGATCAGATCACACACAATGGCACAAAGTCAGTACACACCGACAAGCCAGGCACGCTGGTTCTGCATCTGTGCCATCATCCTGGGGATGCGACTACTCCTCATCACAAAGGCATTGTGTGCTGAACCAGGGAAACGGGCACACACGTGTGTGATGGTCATGTCTGCAAGACACACCACCAGTGCATTGACCGAGTGGTAGTGCTTGCGGTTCCTGTAGGCCAGCTCCTGGGCCTGTGGTGGTACCAAAGCCACATGTGTCCCATCAATGGAGCCAATTACATGCGGCATCCTCCCCAGGGCATAAAAGTCACTCTTCACGTCAGTGAGTCGTCGCAGTCTAGGGAAATAGATGTACCGGTTCAGGAAGAGCAACATTGCCGCCAAAACATCGTGGAGCACACGGCTGAACATGGTCTGTGACATCCCACCAGCAGTCGCCACAGTATGTTGGAAGGTACCAGTGGCAAAGAAGTGTAGGGCTGCCATCACCTTCACCTTGGGGGTCAGCGCTGTAGGATACGGCCGGCCAGGCTGCAAATGTGGGGACAACTGCACTGCCAAATCCTCAATCAGCTGCCTGGTGAAGCGGTACCGTCGGATGCTGTCCCGTTCCACCATCGTTGCCAGGTCTGGGAATGGCCGATGGACAGCAGGAGCCCTGCAGTGCAGAGGAGAAGTAAGCAAGATTGTCAGTCACCCCACATATGCGGCATTGAACACACTCAAGATCCCAACATACATCATTATGAGGCACAACTACATGAAGTGTGCAGTACCGGAAGGACATGTATGGTACATACATGGCCAACATCTGTCAACACGGTCCAACAGGTGGCATCAATTAGTCCCAGGTTGGCCCATTGGATATCATGAGGCTGTGTCACAGTTCCCATCTCCTGCTGCCGTGTCACAATAACCCCCCACAGTGACATGTGAGGACAGATGTGCCCCAGGCACCACAGCTCAACGACAGGTACATTCCCAGGGACCCTGTAATGCCACATGGACACTGGCATTACATGGAGTATCATGTATACACCACAGCAAAACAACCATGACCCCCACAGGTAGTGGCCCCACTTGCCACGGCAGGACAGACATGGACGTCTGTGACACACACGCACAACATCAGAGTCCATGCACACACAACGTGGATGTGGAGACTGTCTCCCATTGTGCACATGAAATCAGAGACATTGTAAACACTACATGCACAAAGACTGTGGAGGACCATCACTATTGTGCCACTGGGACACCCTGGCTCAAACATACCGTCCCACATGGGACTCACGGGGTATGTGACATGACATACACATACACCACTGTGAAATGTGACCATGGCACATGCACAGATATGAACAGTTGCACATCACAGTGGTCACGTACACGTAACACCCAGGATCCTGTCCCCATGAACACGTGCACAGCCTGGGGGTGGCTGCCCACAGGTGACACCCACAGGACAACATGTACACCAACATACACACAATAGGAAATGCATCCTTACATGCCTTATGATAAGGTTTGGACAGGCTGTCATGATGTAGGTGTGCCCCTCACTCCCTGGGAGCTATCTGTGGCTGGCATATGTCCATCTGAGACAGGCATGCTGACATATGCCAGTCACATGTACAGTGATGCGTTGTACCGCAATGGACCGATCGGTGCCTCCGGCCGGCCCATTGCATTCAATGTGTGCGGGTACGCGTTGTACCCCTGTGCGCGTTGAACTGCAATGGACCGATCGGTGCCTCCGGCCGGCCCATTGCATTCAATGTGTGCGGGTACGCGTTGTACCCCTGTGCGCGTTGTACCGCAATGGACCGATCGGTGCCTCCGGCCGGCCCATTGCATTCAATGTGTGCGGGTACGCGTTGTACCCCTGTGCGCGTTGAACTGCAATGGACCGATCGGTGCCTCCGGCCGGCCCATTGCATTCAATGTGTGCGGGTACGCGTTGTACCCCTGTGCGCGTTGAACTGCAATGGACCGATCGGTGCCTCCGGCCGGCCCATTGCATTCAATGTGTGCGGGTACGCGTTGTACCCCTGTGCGCGTTGTACCGCAATGGACCGATCGGTGCCTCCGGCCGGCCCATTGCATTCAATGTGTCGGGTACGCGTTGTACCCCTGTGCGCGTTGAACTGCAATGGACCGATCGGTGCCTCCGGCCGGCCCATTGTATTCAATGTGTGCGGGTACGCGTTGTACCCCTGTGCGCGTTGTACCGCAATGGACCGATCGGTGCCTCCGGCCGCCCATTGCATTCAATGTGTGCGGGTACGCGTTGTACCCCTGTGCGCGTTGTACCGCAATGGACCGATCGGTGCCTCCGGCCGGCCCATTGCATTCAATGTGTACGGGTACGCGTTGTACCCCTGTGCGCGTTGAACTGCAATGGACCGATCGGTGCCTCCGGCCGGCCCATTGCATTCAATGTGTGCGGGTACGCGTTGTACCCCTGTGCGCGTTGTACCGCAATGGACCGATCGGTGCCTCCGGCCGGCCCATTGCATTGAATGTGTGCGGGTACGCGTTGTACCCCTGTGCGCGTTGTACCGCAATGGACCGATCGGTGCGCACCCATTGACAATGGGCTTGCCTGGCAACGGACGCGTTTTCGAATTTCGAACGAGTCGGTTGCTGTAAATTCAGTTGGTCACCCAAAACAATGTTGCAAAATCATGTATGTCATGAAGTTGAGGATTTGAAGGATGCTGTGGGCGTGTTTTGGTGCTGCTATTCCATGGATTGGCCAGATTCAGAAGATGCAAACGACTTGGACCTATCACTTTGGACACAAGGGACAGTATCTGCCTCTCCAGCACATATATATTGCTGGCTGTTCCCCTGAAAGCTCACTTGCCTGCACTACATGCTCCAGGACGACATCTGCCACTGCACTGCTGCTGTCTCTGCCCCTCTGGACCCTGCAATGGCACGTACTGTGGAGAGAGCCCCAGCCTTCAGCCTTGAAGAGAACCAGGCCCTGCTGGACAACCTACTTCCACAGTACAGCAAGCTGTATGGGACACCAGGGGAGCAGGTGAGTGTTCTGTGCACTGCCTTTCTGAATGTGCTTTTTGTGTGACTGGCAAGGCTGAGAGTCTGCACGCCACTGGCTAGCAGGCTCACTGAGTAGTTGTCACCCCCCATAGTGTGTAGTGACTTGCACTGGACAGGTATGGTGCAGTGACAGTGCATTTGAACATGGTTTTACTTCCCATGCAATGATACCATGTAGTGACGTCTGGCAAACTGTCCATGGTCAGCTTTGCACTGCCTGTGTACATCATGTGCCCCTGTGATTGAGACATGTATATGCAACTGTGTCATGCACGGATATGTTGCATGTGTGGTAATGGCCTTTTCACTTTGTCATCCTGACAGGTTAATGCCCATCGAAAGCAGGAAATCTGGAAGGACATCGTCCGGGCTGTCCGGTCCGTGGGGGTCTACAAGTGCCGGATCCGCGACTGCCAGAAGAGGTGGCAGGACCTTCGGGGCTGGACCTGGAGGATTGCACGGGTCCAGCTGAAGCTGTCGCCTCCTCGCAGGAGGGGCGGAACACGGACCCTGACCCCCCACATGCTCCAGATCCTGGCGGTGGTGTTTCCAGACCTGGATGGGCAGCTGAAGGCCAGACAGCAGCAAGGAGGGGGTGAGTCAAAGACTGCACTGTGAACTCTGTATTACATGCTTTGTGCCCTCCTCTGGCCTGGTTCAACTGCCACAGTGCAGCAGTCATGTTGTCCAGGAGCCATGTCCCTCTATTGTGCACTGCCCACTGCTCATCTGATACCCAGGTGTGGCCCTTACATTCAGGGAATTGTGTCACTTGGGACTGTGTCCTTGCAGTTTGCTTCACTAAAGGTGGGGGACTGCATCTGTTTCCCTAACTCTGTTGTGGGCATCATGGGTGGGTCCATTGTTCACACAACGCCTGGGTTTGGACATGTGATCTGCGTGTTGCTTTGATATGCGGTCCACTTGCTGAGCTGAGCCACCACATGTGCCTGGGGTATGTGGCACACGCCCATGCAGCGGGTGGGAACAATGTTTGGGCCCCAGGAGTGTGCAGATTACGTGTGTCACACATACATAGCCAGCTATCCACTGTCCAGGGCACATCCCTCATTCATGTGGAGCAGGACAGTCATGCCTACTCCAGGCCATGCAATGCACTCTGTACTCCCACTCCCGTGTATCAGCTGACACATTGTGCACAGTGATTTGACCCCTCCGGTGTCTGCCTCTGTGTCAGTGTGCTGTGGATTAGTTGCCAGGACTGCTGGGGTGTTTCTTGGTAGGGGCTCAGCATGCCCCTGGAGATGTGACCATAGGAGACGATACTTGTGTGTCACATAGGTGTTTGATCAGCTGCCCGTGCAGACTGGGGTATGCGAATGTGATGTTCAGGCAGCTGTTCCCCATTCACAGCAAATTGTGAGGGGCTCAGGTTCAGAGGGTAGTGTCACAGGTCTCCCATATGTCCAATAGGTGTGACCTGGACAGATGAGGGTTGAGATGATGTGTTGTGTGGGGGATGTACATGTGCACTTGTGCAGCTCCAGGACTTGCATTCCCCATGACCTACTATTGTGACACAGTGCTTAGTGTTGTTGTCTGGCTGCCAAGTCATACATCACTGAGACAGTGATGTATGACTTAGCAGTCATGCCTCTGCCATGGCATGTGTCAACTTATTTGTGGTCCTGCAGGGGAGTGACATGTGCTACATGCACACCATAGTGGCGCTGGCTATCAGGACATGGGTGCATCATGGTGTCTGTCGCTGGTATGCATCACATGCATTTCCTATTTGACTCTGGGCATCCCTTTAATCCGGAAACCTGTACTGACTCAGTGGCAAGAGCTGTGATGTGTCCACACCGTGTCCTCTGCACTGTCCAACTACTGTGTACTTGGTGCATGTGTCCACACTGGGGTGTTGCAATCCAACAGACACCAGACAGATGGGTGCAAGGCCATGTGGGATGTGAGTGCCATGCTTGGCATCAGACTGACAATTGGCTTCTCCTGTTCAGTTAGGGCACTTTTAGCAATGTACAACTAATGATGCCAGGGCTTGCTCTGTGATGTGCTGTGCTCACAGTGGTGTGTGCGTTTGGTGCAGGTGACTGATGTCTGTCTGTTTCCCCATTGTTTGCAGATACACCCACGGCCACGGAAGGGGACAGCTCCACGGACCAGGAGGAGCCAGAGAGCCAGACTGGGTCAGCAGCCGAGGAGTGGTCGGAGGGACCCAGTGGCACGGAGGGCGAGGGGAGCCACACCGAGGAGTCCTCAGCACCATCCACCTCAGCTGAGGACCAGAGCAACTCGGAGGATGACTCCCTTGTGGAGGCGGGTGTCAGCAGCCACCACACCCCAGCTAGTGTTGCTGTCCCCGCCACCACCAGCACCACCACCGCCCTCCCATCGGCTCCCATTCCCAAGGTCCGTGGAGGCTCCCATGTTCGGGAGCGTGTCTCCTTTGGCCCAGGCACCGCACCCCCTGCCCCTGTGTCCCCTGCTGCCCTGAGTGAGGAGTCTGTGTACCTCCTTCGCCAGCTCCATGTAGGGCAGACAGCCATGCTGAGTGTCCTCCATGCGCACACCGCACTGTTGACTCAGCTGGTGTCGTTCATGGAGGGCATCTCATCGGGCATGTCTGACCTACAGAGGGGCAACAGGTCCATGGACTCCTCCCTGACGGCAGCAGTGTCCCTCCTCAGACAGTCCCTCACCCCTCCTGCCTCTGCTCCATCCACACTCCCCAGCACCTTGCCCGTCCCAAGCACACACACACCGGCACAGGCACACACCAGCACACACACATCCAGCACACAGACACACACGCCACAAACTAAACGCACATGCACGCACAGTCAGGGGACTGAAACCAGACTCACAGGGGATGGGGCCCTGGTACACACACACGCATCCACGGGCACTGCACAGTCCTCAGTTGCCTCTCCCTCCAAAGCACCCTCCCCTGCCTCACCTGCAACCCCAAAGACCCAGCGCCTCTTCCTCAGTGACCTCGGCCTCTTCCCCTCCGATCCAGCTGCCCCAGCATCCAGGGGGAAGAGGAAGCCCCCCACACGGAGCAGAGTGCCCCTCGCCCCCGGACACCCTCCCCCAGGCGCAGACAGACTGAGGCCCCCACCCGCAAGTCCCCCGGAGTGCTAAGAGCAAGACCCCGCCGCCGCCCTGCAGCTCAAGCACCAGGTCTCCTTCCTCCATCCCTCAGGCCCCCACTCCACAGGTGCCCCACCACACCCTGCCCCAGGTTCCCCCACCCACAGATATACCATCCCCAAGAGGCTCCGGCCTTCTCCCCCTGCCACTTGCTCTCCCGGCACCACACCCCCCGCTGCGCTTGTCTGTGCCACTGATGTGGTGAGGGTGTCCTCCCCCTCTGTCCAGCCCACCTTGCCTGTTCCCCATTCTCCTCCCCTGGTGGTAGGCACTGCAGTGGAGTCCACTACCACCCTGTCTGACTTGGGCACTGCAGTGGCGGACCTGTCCACTCCATCTGCAGGGTCCACTGCAGTCGTGCCGGCACCCACAACATCTGAGCCATGCCCCCCAGTTGTGCCGGCACACACCATGTCAGACACCTCCACTGCAGTTGTCAGTGGCTCTTCAGCACCCACCACCCCTTCCCTGTTTCCTCCTGGTGAGCCCTGATCCTGTCCCTGCGGTGCCTGGCCTACCCCCCGGTTGCCCCTCCTAGTGGATTGTCCCTGGTTTTGTGCAGGCATGTGTAGGGTGGCATCTGCCACTGTCACCCACTTGTGACTTTGTTGATGGACTGGCCATTGGCCTTTGTTTATGTTCTACCGGACTTCTACTTTTAATGCCACATATGCTGAATAAAGCAACTTTCTGTTCTCTAGTGCTTTTGCTTCTGATGTACATGATGTTGATGATGCTAACAATGCCCTTGCTGCAGTGATGGTGATATTTGGTCTCATGATAATGAAGTGTTACTGTGTAGGAACCCATGTGGTCCAGGGGGAATGTGTCCTATCCTGTGGTGTATCCATGTCATCCATAGCAGCATCTGAGGGTGTCATGTGTTCAGTATTTGGCAATGAGATTTCCTACTTAGATTGGCAACTTCACATCTGTGGCTTCCACCCCTGCACATCTGTTGTGCCTGCCATTGTTCTATTCGTCTACTTCCCTGACCGTGTGGCCATCTCCAGTGAACATGCAGGTTTGGGCATCAATGGGGAAGGACTCATCTGTGTTGTCAGTGCAACATTGCTATACAAGTGTGTTGGATCTGTGCTGATGATTCCGTTGGCACTTCCATGACCAGGCTGATGGGACGGGAGCCCTCATTTGGTGCTAATTTTTCATTGTGTGTCCCATTGCTGCCATGGTATGGTATCTGTTCGCCTCACATCTGCAGTCTCCACAGGGTATCTGCATGTGTGTGCCCATTGGTGCAAATATGTGGGTCTGCATTCGGATGGTCACTTCTGTCATTGTGTCATTGATGATTGTTGACGGTGTCAGCCCCCATGGGTGTTGTTTGTCTGCACATGGCCAAAGTTATGTCTTATTTGCACTGCAGGATTTGGCTCCCCCAATTTATGTTGCAATGGGACACATACACTACTTTGCCACTGATGTGTTTGTTGTTCTGTGACCAGGAATCATCCATGCAGTTTGGCAGTTGCACCTCTTACTTTGTCAACACTTACCTTTTGGTCACTGTGATGATGGGGGTTTGGACCCCATTGCCACAATGTTCAAAATGTGCTGCAGCTATGGACCCCACACTTGCCTTTTGGTCACTGTGATGATGGGGGTTTGGACCCCATTGCCACAATGTTCAAAATGTGCTGCAGCTATGGACCCCACACTTACCTTTTGGTCACTGTGATGATGGGTGTTTGGACCCCATTGCCACAATGTTCAAAATGTGCTGCAGCTATGGACCCCACACTTGCCTTTTGGTCACTGTGATGATGGGGGTTTGGACCCCATTGCCACAATGTTCAAAATGTGCTGCAGCTATGGACCCCACACTTGCCTTTTGGTCACTGTGATGATGGGGGTTTGGACCCCATTGCCACAATGTTCAAAATGTGCTGCAGCTATGGACCCCACACTTACCTTTTGGTCACTGTGATGATGGGTGTTTGGACCCCATTGCCACAATGGTCATGGCCTGCTTGCGTTGTGTGTGCCACACACATATTTGTGTGGCACATGTGCTAGGGGGTCACATTGTATGTTAGAAGTCATGTTCGGTGTTGTAGGCATTTGACACAGTCTACACACGCTTGTCATGGTGTTGGGGGGATGTCTTCTTCTTGCATTCCCTAGGTTGTGGTGTGCTGGTTGTGTCATGCATTGTCCATCCTATGGGTGGGGGTGGTAGTGGTGGTAGGCATCCTGCCCCCCCCTGGGTGAGGGTGGTAGTAGTGGTAGGCATCCTGCCCCCCTGGCTAAGGGTGGTAGTAGTGGTAGGCATCCTGCCCCCTGGCTAAGGGTGGTAGTAGTGGTAGGCATCCTGCCCCCCCTGGCTAAGGGTGGTAGTAGTGGTAGGCATCCTGCCCCCCCTGGCTAAGGGTGGTAGTAGTGGTAGGCATCCTGCCCCCCCTGGGTGAGGGTGGTAGGCATCCTGCCCCCCCTGGCTAAGGGTGGTAGTAGTGGTAGGCATCCTGCCCCCCCTGGCTAAGGGTGGTAGTAGTGGTAGGCATCCTGCCCCCCCTGGGTGAGGGTGGTAGTAGTGGTAGGCATCCTGCCCCCCATGGCTAAGGGTGGTAGTAGTGGTAGGCATCCTGCCCCCCCTGGCTAAGGGTGGTAGTAGTGGTAGGCATCCTGCCCCCCTGGCTAAGGGTGGTAGTAGTGGTAGGCATCCTGCCCCCCCTGGGTGAGGGTGGTAGTAGTGGTAGGCATCCTGCCCCCCTGGCTAAGGGTGGTAGTAGTGGTAGGCATCCAGCCCCCCTGGCTAAGGGTGGTAGTAGTGGTAGGCATCCTGCCCCCCTGGCTAAGGGTGGTAGTAGTGGTAGGCATCCTGCCCCCCTGGGTGAGGGTGGTAGTAATGGTAGGCATCCTGCCCCCTGGCTAAGGGTGGTAGTAGTGGTAGGCATCCTGCCCCCCTGGCTAAGGGTGGTAGTAGTGGTAGGCATCCTGCCCCCCTGGCTAAGGGTGGTAGTAGTGGTAGGCATCCTGCCCCCCGTGGGTGAGGGTGGTAGTAGTGGAAGGCATCCTGCCCCCCTGGCTAAGGGTGGTAGTAGTGGTAGGCATCCTGCCCCCCCTGGGTGAGGGTGGTAGTAGTGGTAGGCATCCTGCCCCCCTGGCTAAGGGTGGTAGTAGTGGTAGGCATCCTGCCCCCTGGGTGAGGGTGGTAGTAGTGGTAGGCATCCTGCCCCCCTGGGTGAGGGTGGTAGTAGTGGTAGGCATCCTGCCCCCCTGGCTAAGGGTGGTAGTAGTGGTAGGCATCCTGCCCCCCTGGGTGAGGGTGGTAGTAGTGGTAGGCATCCTGCCCCCCTGGCTAAGGGTGGTAGTAGTGGTAGGCATCCTGCCCCCCTGGGTGAGGGTGGTAGTAGTGGTAGGCATCCTGCCCCCCTGGCTAAGGCTGGTAGTAGTGGTAGGCATCCTGCCCCCCTGGCTAAGGGTGATAGTACTGGTAGGCATCCTGCCCCCCTGGGTGAGGGTGGTAGTAGTGGTAGGCATCCTGCCCCCCCCTGGCTAAGGGTGGTAGTAGTGGTAGGCATCCTGCCCCCCCTGGGTGAGGGTGGTAGTAGTGGTAGGCATCCTGCCCCCTGGCTAAGGGTGGTAGTAGTGGTAGGCATCCTGCCCCCCCTGGGTGAGGGTGGTAGTAGTGGTAGGCATCCTGCCCCCCTGGGTGAGGGTGGTAGTAGTGGTAGGCATCCTGCCCCCCTGGCTAAGGGTGGTAGTAGTGGTAGGCATCCTGCCCCCCTGGGTGAGGGTGGTAGTAGTGGTAGGCATCCTGCCCCCCTGGCTAAGGGTGGTAGTAGTGGTAGGCATCCTGCCCCCCTGGGTGAGGGTGGTAGTAGTGGTAGGCATCCTGCCCCCCTGGCTAAGGGTGGTAGCAGTGGTAGGCATCCTGCCCCCCTGGCTAAGGGTGGTAGTAGTGGTAGGCATCCTGCCCCCTGGGTGAGGGTGGTAGTAGTGGTAGGCATCCTGCCCCCCTGGCTAAGGGTGGTAGTAGTGGTAGGCATCCTGCCCCCCCTGGGTGAGGGTGGTAGTAGTGGTAGGCATCCTGCCCCCCTGGCTAAGGGTGGTAGTAGTGGTAGGCATCCTGCCCCCCTGGGTGAGGGTGGTAGTAGTGGTAGGCATCCTGCCCCCCTGGCTAAGGGTGGTAGTAGTGGTAGGCATCCTGCCCCCCTGGGTGAGGGTGGTAGTAGTGGTAGGCATCCTGCCCCCCTGGGTGAGGGTGGTAGTAGTGGTAGGCATCCTGCCCCCCTGGGTGAGGGTGGTAGTAGTGGTAGGCATCCTGCCCCCCTGGCTAAGGGTGGTAGTAGTGGTAGGCATCCTGCCCCCCTGGGTGAGGGTGGTAGGAGTGGTAGGCATCCTGCCCCCCTGTCTAAGGGTGGTAGTAGTGGTAGGCATCCTGCCCCCATGGGTGAGGGTGGTAGTAGTGGTAGGCATCCTGCCCCCACTGGCTAAGGGTGGTAGTAGTGGTAGGCATCCTGCCCCCCCTGGCTAAGGGTGGTAGTAGTGGTAGGCATCCTGCCCCCCCTGGCTGAGGGTGGTACTAGTGGTAAGCATCCTGCCCCCCTGGGTAGGGGTGGTGGTGCGCATTCAGGCCCCTGTGTGCATATGTGGCATTGGTGATGGGCATCCCGCCCCTATGGTGCTGCTGTTGCTGGTGTAAGTATATTCTGCATCCCTGTGTGTGTGTGTGATGTGTCGTGTACGTGTTGTATGTGTTTTGTGGTTGGTGTCTGGCTTACCTTCTGCGCCGTACGCGTCCGTGCCTGTTCCGGTAGTATATGTAGAATATTGGTATGATCGGGACGAAGGGATTCATGGTTGGTTCGTGTCGTTCGTCCTTCTCGTTGCTTCGCGTCGTCCTCGTCGCTTCGCCTCGTCCTCGTCGCTGGCGTGTTCGTCTCGGAGCCGTGGATCGTGTTGTGGCGCGCATCGGAGCTTATGTGCGCCTCTCCCGGATGCTTTGACGTGCCGTGCGTAGCGACGGGTTCGGCGCGTACGGAAAGCGCATCGTACTTGTCCGGCCGGACGGGGCTGCATTTTTCCTTCCGTGCGACTCGATTCGGCGTTTCCGGATTCGCCTCGGTCGGAGAACAGGACCTGGTTTGGGTGAGTACGGCTCGGCCAGATTCTTTGCTGTTGTGCGCATCGTACTTGCTCGTTCGGTGTGCTGTACGGATCGGTCGGGAAACAGGCTCTCGCATGGCTTTTTTCCCGACCGAATGGTATTGGGTGCGCCTCCGACCGAGATCGGAATCGGCCCCAGAGTGGTTTACAGTGAGCACTCATATGTTTTTAAGATTTCTGCGAGGCCCGTGGTCTTGTGATAAACGCGAACAAAACCAAATTTACGGTCCTCCACAAGCATCGGGCAATCCAGGGTAGTGTTTTTTTAAACAATGAGTACCTCGAACAGACTGATATTTTTAATTATTTAGGGAACACCCTTGCAAAAAACTAAACTGGAAACCTCAGATAGATACTATGGCCCTAAAACATCACCAACTGGCAGGAGTACTGATGAGAGAACACAAAACATCACACACTAAGCCTATAAGCCCAGCCTTGAAGATCTATAACACCAAAGTCATAGCCTCAATACTTTATGGCTCAGAACTATGGGGCTTTGAAAATCTGACACCATTAGTCTCAGCCCAAAACAAATTTCCGATAGGCATCACTGTTCTCCCGCAAAATACTCCTTTAAAGCCTCTATACCATGACTTAGGATGTAATCGTCTGGATGAGATAGCAAGGTTTAGCCCAATAGCATACTGGCGCAGACTATGGACCACTCCCGAGCTATCACATTATGCTACAGCACTTAAGGATGTTTGGGAAGCTGATACCACATGTAAAATCAGTTGGTTACAAAAGGTTAAAGCACACTGGCCAATATGGGCTTGAGACATCTATGGGATGACGCCTTGGGCCAACGGTTCCCCTCTAAAAGGGAAATGAAAGAGCTTTATTGGTCCATGATTGTAACTAATAGGACACAAACCATTGAGCACTCATCATTGTCAGGTACATTCCTAGAGTTTAAGCCTTGCCCCTTGTATGAACCATATTGGGATTTTATTTCCAAGCGTACAGACAGAAGGCTATTGGGCTCATTAGGATGGCGGACGGACTCAAGTCCGTCCGCCATCCTGGTGTAAACCGGGACCGTCCGCCATGCATGCGGCGGTCCCGCACACCGGATCAGGATGCGACTGCCACCGTGGCGGTCGGATCCTGCATTTTAACATTGCGGCGGTTGCTGCTGACAGCAGCACCCGCTGCGATGCTAAAATGCCATGTTGTGCATTTCACAGCACTACGTGGCAGGCACCACACGCCTCGCCTCCCCCAACACAAGGGGGGCCCGCAACGGGCCCCCAAACCCAATCCCCACCAGCCAACATAGTAATTTGGCGGACGGTGCCTGCTAGGCACTGCCGCCATTTTACTGATGAAGACCGCTCCGCCAGGCAATCATAAGAATTGCCTGTGGTGGTTCCGTGGCGGACGGTCTTTGCGACCGCCACAGTCGCGGTGAGTTTCCCCCCGCCATCCTAATTTGGCAGGGGGAAAATCACGGTCGGAGGACGGAAGGACCGCCACCGCATGGCTGGCGGTGGTGGTCCTTCCTACATCCTAATGAGCCCCTATATTTCCAATTTCGGGTGGGCACTCTACCATTACAATCTTTCACCCATAAATGGTACAACACAAATGACAGCAGATGCCATCTAAGCGTAGAACAAGTGGAGACCTTTTCGCACATCTTATTTGTCTGTCCCGCCAATAAGGCCCCCCGGAAAAAATGGCTAAAACCATTATGTAAAAATATGGGCACCAGGATTAGTATTACTGCTTTAAGAATATTGCAGACAAATACAAGTGAGCTGTGCGTAATATCAACTGCAAAATATTTGAGTTGGATGTGGTTAGTCCAGTGATAAAATGCAAATCATGCCTGTGGTCACACAAACCAGTAGCCAAAGTGACCAAGTCGGTGCTTAACCTGTTGGGCTATTATTTTTATCTGGTTAGTAATGATTAACACCCTTCCAGTTCTTGTATAACTACATGTGGCAGCAATGGATGTATATAGTCATATAATTCAGTATGTGTATTCGTGCTACTTGGTAGACTTTGACTAGAAAGATTTATATCATGTAGTCCACCTCCTGTCTTATTGGTCAAACTACAATCCTACATTAGTCAATTAATTGGATATTATTATGATATTTTTTAATTAGAGATGCCCTTAAATTCTAAAAATCCTTTTTTATGGAGTAAAGAACGGTTTTATGGTTTTTCTTTTTTTTTTTATATATAATCAACTCTTTACTCGAATTATTTGGATTTGAAGCAGTCGATTACCATTTGTGTATTTATGTACATATGCTCAGTTTTATGGTCAAAATAGGTGCTTATCTCCTTTTTAACCAAATGTTTTATGTATTACGGTGAATGTCTTTTATGATCTTGGTGATCAAATAAAGATTATGAACTGAACTAATTGGATGTTAATACATTTTCATTAATTAATTGGTAATTAATTATGGTAATTGTGTAATTAATTTTAGGTGTTTGGTTTGGTGTTTATAGGAGTAACAGGTGGGAATTAATTTGTATTTAATTAATATATAGTTTGATTAATGTTAACTATTTGATATGTATTTTGGGTAATTGTTAAATTTTTTGTCTGTTGGTTTTACTTTTAAAGGGGTAAAGGGTGGGTATTAAATACATTTTAATTTATTATTAGTTGTTAATAGTAATAGTTTATAATTTATAAATAAGTTTTAATTGTGTTTTATTATTTTAGAGTTTAATTTTGGTGTGTGTTGTGGCTATCATAGTGTTAAAGTGTGTGTAGCCAATTAATGTTTATTCGTTTTACATTTATTATTAATTATGTTAATTTGGGGAAAAAATTTATTAAAAATGCTGAAGTGTTTTGTTATTGGTGTGGTGTTATAGGGTAGGAAATACAATAAAAACATTTAAGTATTAATTAATTTAGTTGTTTGTAAATATTTTCTAGTTTAAAAGATTTTTTTTTAATAAAGTATTTATTATTTTATATTATATATTATTTGTAGTTTTTTTTATATGTAATTAATATTATGATATTTTTTAATTTTTATATATTTAATTTATTTGATGTTTCATTTCTAAATATTGTTTATTTATTTTTATGACTTTTTATAATTTTTAATGTTTTTTATTTTTGTTTTAACTGTTTGAGTGTGAATAGTAATTTTTGTCTCTCCGCTATCCAACACTTTCCCTACTGTTGCGCTCAGTGGAGTAGGAATAGTAATTTTTACCTCTCCGCTATCCAAAACTTTCCCTACTGTTGCATTCACTGGAGTGGGAATAAAAATGTTGACCCCTGTGCTATCCAACAGTTATTCTACTGTTGCATTCAGTGGAGTGGGAATAGTAATTATTACCCCTCCACTATCCAACTTTTTCCCTACTGTTGCACTCTTTGGAGTGGGAATAGTAATTTGTTCCCCTCCGCTATTCAACACTTTCCCTACTGTTGCATTCACTGGAGTGGGAATAAAAATGTTGACCCCTATGCTATCCAACAGTTATTCTACTGTTGCATTCAGTGGAGTGGGAATAGTAATTATTACCCCTCCGCTATCCAACTTTTTCCCTACTGTTGCACTCTTTGGAGTGGGAATAGTAATTTGTTCCCCTCCGCTATTCAACACTTTCCCTACTGTTGCTCTCACTGGAGTGGGAATAGTAATTTTTACCCCTCCGCTATTCAACACTTTCCCTACTGTTGCACTGTTTGGAGTGGGAATAGTAATTCTTACCCCTCCGCTAGCCAACACTTTCCCTACTGTTGCACTCTTTGGAGTGGGAATAGTAATTTTTACTCCTCTGCTATCCAATACTTTCCCTACTGTTGCATTCTTTGGAGTGGGAATAGTAATGTTTTCCCCTCCGCTATCCAAGACTTTCTCTACTGTTGCTCTCACTGGAGTGGGAATAGTAATTTTTACCCCTCCGCTATCCAACACTTTCCCTACTGTTGCACTGTTTGGAGTCGGAATAGTAATTTTTACTCCTCCGCAATCCTAACTTTCCCTACTGTTGCATTCTTTGGCGTGGGAATAGTAATTTTCTCCCCTCCGCTATCCAATACTTTCCCTACTGTTGCTGTCACTGGAGTGGGAATTGTAATCTTTACCCCTCCGCTATCCAACACTTTCCCTTGTGTTGCACTCACTGGAGTTGGAATAGTAAATGTAATTATTTTGCTATCCAACTCTTTCCCTACTGATGCACTGATTGTATTGGGAAATTTAAGTTTAAATAATTTTTAATAGTTTAATGTTTTAAATTATTATAGAATGTTTTTTTTATATTTTAAATTATTGATATATATATTTTATTTTTACTTAATTTTAAAGTTTTAAAATAAATTAAAGATAACAGTTTAATTATTTTAAAGGAAATATATATGTATAAATTATTATGTTTGTGTGTTTATTTTTTTAAATTAAGTTTATTTGTTATATTTTGTTAAAATGCATATTAAATGTAATTTATTTTGTTAAAATGAATATTAATATTTAATATATGTAATATATATTATGTTACTCTATATATATATTTAAATCGATATTTTTACATCTATATTTTTTACATCAATATTTTTGATTCAATATTTTTGTACTTACCTGTGTAGGTATGGGAGTCAATATTTTTGTATTCTATATTGTTTGGGGATATTTTTAACATCGATGTTTTTGTCATCGATATTCTATCAGTGAACCGTGAAAATCACTGAAAGAAAAACCTTCAGTTATCCTCTCTGACTTTACCCCACAGTAGGCCTAAAATGTCACTCACAAGTGTACGAATCACTGAAAGGAAACCCTTTTTCAGCTATCCACGATGACTTTACCAGGTCTGAGATATTACTAGAATTCTCATTAGTGTGCAAATCATTGACAATTATCTTTCAGCGATATATTATTATTTAACAGAGCTGCCTCTCTTTATTAGGTCGAGCGTGAGCCAGCGCGCATGCGCTGCTCTGGCGATCTGTTGTAGTAGAGTATGGAAGAGAAGCCCGCTCACTCTCCGCCCATATTTGTCATTGGCTTCTGTGTTTGTCCTTCGTAAATGCAGGCTTCTGATTCAGTAATCGGTTTGTTAGTCCCTCCTTAGTACAGCCTTTTCTCATTTGTAACCTCCCATGGCTACTGGCGCCTTTACTTCGGATGTTACACAATGTAGAGAGCCACCCCCCGAGCCACAGCCACACCATCGTCTCCCCACTACCGCCTTTCAGCGAGACCGCTGACCCTGCAACGGCAGCCCCACATTGGAAAGCGTATATCGGACGATTAAACCACTACTTTAGGGGTACCAGGGAAACGGACGGCGCTGTGAAAAGGTCGCTGCTCATATACTACGGCGGCACTGAGATCTATGACCTTTTCGAGACATTGCCCAACACAGGGAATGATGATGACTATGAAGCTGCGGTCGCCACGCTCAACAGGCACTTCGACCCCCAGCTGAACCCTGACTTCGAGCGTTTCAAGTTCAGGCAGGCGTCACAGTCGGACGCAGAGTCTGTGGACATGTTTTATGCGCGACTGCGCAGACTGGCAGGCACGTGCGCCTTCACGGACCAGAGGGAAGAAATACGTGGCCAAGTCATCCAGGGATGCCGCTCAGCGCTGCTAAGGAAACTGATCCTTCGGCAACCGGGGATCTCTCTTGATGAGATCCTCATCCTGGCCAGGTCCCACAAACTCTCAGATGCACGGGCGGGCGAAATGGAAGCTGCCCTGCATAGAACCGCCGCAGCGCCACAGACGCTGAAGTACGCGCCCGTCAAGGAAGAAAAAGTCGAGGCCATCCAACGGCGCCCAAGTACAGCTCGCGCTGCACCGCGACCATCTACGAGTGGGGCGTGCGGCAACTGTGGCGTGGAACACCCGTCGACGGCAGTGTGCGGAGCTAAAGGGAAGACGTGCTCCCGCTGCGGGAAGGTGAATCATTTCGCCAAGGTGTGTAGGAGCAGCCGGTCTCGACAGACCTACACCAGGC
Organism: Calotriton arnoldi; assembly: GCA_963921515.1. Lineage (NCBI taxonomy): Eukaryota > Metazoa > Chordata > Amphibia > Caudata > Salamandridae > Calotriton > Calotriton arnoldi. Next base: position 1,946,621 of record CAWUFW010002794.1, on the reverse strand, counting down.
CTCGAGGAATGACGCAGCGTCTACGCCAGGTGTCGCTCGATGATGCACAGTCGCAGGATGACGACTCGACGCGGGGGCGCTGCCTCGCGCTCGAAGAAGATGACGACGAGGTGTTTGTCATATCCTTCGTCAGCAGGTCAGACAAACACCGAAGGCCGCCGCCGATGTGCTCTGTCCTGGTAGGAGGGTCTGCAGTCCAGGCGCTCATCGATACGGGCGCATCAGTCAATATCATGGACTCAGAGCAGTACGAGCGGCTGTCACCACGACCTCCTCTTGCACCTACCAAGGCCCGGATCTATACCTATGGAGGTACGCACCCCCTGCCCCTCAGAGGAGTCATCGAGGCGGAAGTCACCAGCGACAAACTCGTCATGAGGGCCCGATTCCACATCACGGAAGGGAGGAAAGGCACCCTTCTCAGTTGCCACACCGCATAAGACCTCGGGTTGGTCTTCTTCGCCCATCAGATCGACGACTCCCACGTGGACGACATCTTGCACGAATTCCCGGCACTGTTCACAGGGCTTGGCAAGCTGAAAGGGAAGCAGTTCAAGCTCCACATTGACCCCACCATGAGGCCTACGGCCCTGAGACACCGGAGGGTGCCGTTCAACCTCCGCCCGCAAGTAGAGGCGGAACTGAAGAAACTTGAGGACCTCGACGTCATCGAAAAGGTGTCAGGCCCCACCCTGTGTCCCCGTTGGTCGTGGCCCCCAAGCCAAAACAGCCCAAAGCCAGACAGCTTTGTGTGGTCATGAGGCTCCCAAATGTAGCAGTCAAAAGGGAACGTCATCTTACCCCCACCATGGATGACATTGTGGCGGACATGAACAGAGCCAAATGGTTCTCCAAGCTGGACCTGAACGCGGGGTATCACCAACTGGAACTTGAGCCCGAGAGCAGGTACATCACCACGTTCTCTACCCACGTTGGCCTCAGGAGGTACAAGAGACTGAGCTTCGGGGTGTCGTCTGCAGCCGAGGTCTTCCAGAATGCCATCCAGGAAGCACTGTCCGGCCTGCAGGGCGTCATCAATTTGAGCAACGATATCCTGGTGTTCTCGAACACCTTGGAAGAGCACCACACCCACCTCCGAGCCACCCTCCAGCGGCTGGAAGACTGCGGACTGACCCTCCACAAGGCCAAGTGTTCCTTTTACCAGGAGTCAGTCGATTTCTTCAGATATATCTTTACCAGAGACGGGTTGAGGGTGGACCCCAAGAAAGCAATGGCCATCCGGGCGGCGGGCACCCCGAAGTCCCCCACAGAAGTCCGCAGTTTCCTCGGCATGGCCACCTACTGTGGCCGGTTCATTCCAAACCTGGCCTCTCTGTCGGAGCCACTCAGCGCCCTTACCCGCAGTGACCGTCAGTGGGAATGGACCGTATCTGCCAACACAGCGTTCAATACCAACAAAACAGCCCTCATGGACAAGACGGTGATGGCCTACTTTCACCCGGGGCGACGCACGGAGTTAGTGGTAGATGCCAGCCCAGTGGGCCTAGGAGCAGTCCTCCTACAGGAGCATGACCGGGAAACATGGAAACCAGTCGCCTACGCCAGCCGGGCGCTATCAGACACCGAGACCAGATACGCCCAGATCGAGAGGGAAGCCCTGGCAATAAAATGGGCGTAATCAAAAAGGACTGACTGAATGTGACTATTTGGAGACTCAGAACTGTATGAAGAAGAGAAGAAACATTTGGTTTCTTTATAAAGCCCTCACCCACCAACCTAGTTGGTGGCATGCTTCATCATCGGGCCCACCTAGTGACACCGAATGTGTCCCGGGTGTGCTACAACGCCTGTAATTACAGCGGAGCTGGTATATTTGCTGAGTGTGCTGTGAAAGTGGTGTGAATGTGAAAATTTAAAAGCTATTCAGTGGTCCCAGTGCCCAGGAGGGCATAGCATTTAATATCTGGGCCTCTGTTAGCGTTAAAAGCAGGACAGTGGATGCTGGTGGAGCGAGAATTAGGCACTCCTACATCCAGGGTGTGGTCTACATGTTTCAGCCAGGTCTTTCATTAATACTGACTTTCCTCAGGACCGAAAAAAATATATATGTGTAAGTGCATGTAGCACTTATGTGAATGTGATTTAAAATGTGTTGCACGCGCTAAGGTGCCTTATATGTGGGAGGGGGATTCCCTCTCCGAGCAATACTGAACGTACAACACATAACAAACAAACATACAGAGGAGAGTATAAGCATATTAGCATAAGTCACAAGGATATATCTTTGCCGATAGTAAAGTGCATAGCTGGCGGAAAAACACGGCAAAAGTGGAACCGTACTGGTGGTGCGGTTTAAAGTGAATTATTTCATTATGCGCTAAAACGTGTGGTGGACTAGGAGGCGGAAATACACATATGTGTAAAATGTGGTCACGCTCCAAATATAACCTCACGCTAGCGTTTTGTAGTATATGCCCCCGTAGAGAAATCCGGCAGAGATTCTGACCCTGTAATGATAAAGGGCAGGGCACAACGAGCCATGAGAAACCTGCAAGAGGAAAGCTTACCCGGTAATGGTGAGGTTTCAAGATTACTCACGTGTTTGTGGATCAGGACCTGTGGGAAACCTGTTCAGCTGTCGCGGATCTCCGTGAATGAAGGTCCTAGCCGAGTTGGGTATATAAAGACCTTTTCGGCGTGCTCAGGTGTGGCTAATTGAACCTGTGAGTAGCGTCCCTGAAAATGAAGGAAAAGGAAGGACACGGGAGAAAGACAACACGCTCGCGGTGGGCGTTGGCATGGTAACAGTGCGTTGTGAGCCCTGTGTTCGTCCCGGTAAAGAAGAAAGACTACATGCATGTAGTGAGCGTGTAGACATAATGAATATTCTCAATAAAATGTAAGTGAAGTTGTAAATGGTTGCGCAATGTTCGGAAAGTGCTGATGTAGATGAAATGGGTTTATTCCAAAGCGTGATCAGTTAGGAACATTAATGAACCGTATGGGAACTTAACAGAGGAGGCGCAAAGGAAAGGCAATAGGTGTGCCGAATGGGAACTTAACAAAGGAGGCGCAAAAGGAAAGGCAATAGGTGTGCCTAGGCTGAGGTCCATTAACGATATTAACTTCTCAGGGAGCACCACGGGATGGAATCGTTCAATCCCTGGTGTTGTGTAGACAAACGGTAAATCAATCGTTGTTCTTTAATCAGTAGGGTCTTTTCATTGTTATCTCGATTGAGATCGAATTGTTCGATCACTGTCCATGTCATATCATTGGGTGTATGACCATGCTGAAGGTAATGGTCAGTAAGTCTACTGATGTTTTTTTTGCATCGGATAGTGCTGCGGTGCTCGACCACTCTGGTTCTCACTTTTCGCGTCGTCATTCCTATGTAGCGGAGGCCACATGGGCATGTGATCATGTAAATGACGTTAGTAGAGTTACAATTCGTGTGGTGTGATTGTGTCCAGACTTTACTAGGTTCCAGGTTAAGTGTCTTGGAATGTTTTGTAAGGTGGCACACACTACAATTATTACAAGGAAAGTGTCCTGTAACATTAGGGAGGCCCCAAGCATTTAGGACGGAGTTGTTGACTGGTCTCTGCGGAAGCCTAGTGCGTGTAGACACTAATTGGTCTTTAAGATTGTTCGCACGTTTATAGGCAAAGAGGGGTTCTTCCCATTCTCTGGGGCCTGAATTTATAATCCGCCAGCTTTTGCGGATGATGCTGGAGACCTGGTTAGAAACCATGTTATACGTAGTAACACATGTCATGGGTGGCGCGCCAGGTTCCTTGGTTATTGTTTCAAGGATGGCCTCTCTGTTCTGGTTGCGTGCCCTCTTTTTTGATTTCTCAATGACTCGTGTTGGGTAGCCTCGTTCCTGTAATTTGGAGGCAAGGGCTGCTGATTGTTGTTTGTAATCTGTAATTTTGTTACAATTCCTGCGTATGCGCAGGAATTGTCCGAAAGGGAGGTTTTCCCTTAAGGATCTCGGATGAAAACTGTTGAAATGTAATAAAGAATTTCGAGCAGTTGGTTTATAATAAGTTGTAGTCGTGAATGCTCCTTGCTCTGCTGTAATATTAAGATCAAGGAATGCCAGGGTAGTTGTACTTGATGTGCTAGTGAATCGAAGGTATGGATCACGCTCATTAAGCCAGATTAAGAATTGGCTTAAAGATTCAGTTGTGCCTTCCCAAATCATGAAAATATCATCTATGTAGCGGCGCCACACTTTGATGTTTACTGAATGTGGGTTTGTGGTTGATGATATATGTCTCTGTTCAAAATGGTGTACATAGAGGCCTGCTACACTGGGGGCAAAAATGCTCCCCATAGATGTTCCGTTGGTTTGTAGGTAGAAGTCACCTTCATATTCAAAATAATTTTCTTTAAGCGCCAGTGTGGCACATTTGAGTATGAATTCTCTGGGGGTGTTGTATGACCAAGGTGTTTGCTCCAATATATCGCGTAGTACTTGGAGTGTGGCATCCTGTGGTAAACTGGTATACAGACTCTCTATATCCAGTCCCACCATTAGTTGGGCCATGGGATTAAAATCCATATCTTTGATGATATTAAGAAGATGTTTTGTGTCCTTGATGTAGGTCGGTGTTTGTTGGACCAAGGGGTTGAGAAAATGGTCACAGTATCTTGACAGCGGTTCTAGGAGAGAGTTAATCCCAGAAACGATGGGCCTACCAGGAGGTGGCAAGGTTCCTTTGTGGACCTTGGGGACAGTATAAGAATATGGAACTCTGGCATTTTTCGTGCACAGGAAATCGGCCTCTTGTTTGGTTATATGACAAGCTTCACTAGCAGCATCCACCAGAGTTTTGATGGTGGCTTGTAACGTCTTGGTGGGGTCATGTTTGAGTAATTTATAGTTGCGTGTGTCACTTAACAATCTGCGACATTCATTGTCGTAATCTTTTTTGTCTTGTAGGACAATGCCACCACCCTTGTCTGCTGGTTTGATGACGAGGGTGGGGTTGTCCTGTAGGTTTTTGATAATCTTCCGGTCTTCTTCGGAGAGATTATTGAATGGTCTAGCTGGTTCAAGCTGCTCTATGTCATGGTAGACAGCTTGTTCGAAAGTGGTGATCTCCACGGGTACACTTGTAGGTGGGGGTACAAAGCTAGACTTCAGTTTCAAGCCCGTCTCATTGTTGCTCCCCGTGGGGTTATCATCAGTTGTGCTTGGTTTTTCAAAAAAGGCCCTCAGTTTGAGTTTTCTGAAGAAATCTGCAAGCTCCACATGTAGTTTGAATTTGTCCAATCTAGTTGTTGGGACAAAGGATAGGCCCTTATCGAGTACTGCAGTGTCCTTGGATGATAGTGGTGTGCTGGACAGGTTGAATACCAGAGTGGGAGGCGAGTCGTTGGTTACTGTTTGCTCGTGCCAGGTTGTGGTTCCCGTGTCCTGTTGCGGGTGTTTGCGCTCACAGGATTCTCCTCTTCTGCCCAGTGTACTGATTGGTTGTTTCTTCTTCTGCCGCGTGACCTCCGGCCCTGTCCTAAAAAGGGGGCCTAGGATTGCCTTGGAAGAATGGTGGAGGGGGGCCTAACTGGTACATCTGTGGCCAGTTGAAGTATTGATGTTGTGGTTGTCCAAAAGGTGTTGGTCCATAGGTGGGTCCTTGTCGTGGACCATGCCAGGGTTGTTGCCACCGTTGTTGGCGTCCTCTTTAGGAAAGACTGGGCACAGATAGCCTGGCACTGCACCAGAGATTGGTTGGTGCTTATCATCAAGACTGCCAAACGCCTATCGGAGGCAATGATAATTGACATTCAAGCCACAGAAAGCCATTACAAAACGACGATTACATCATACAAGAAAAAACTTGATGACCAGAACAAAGAAATGGCGGATTATAAAGAATATCTAACACAAGCCAAAATAACAAAATTTCAAAAAGATCTCAAGAAGTTCTCCTATGTCAAAACATACCCATATACAGATGACAATTTTGTACCCCCGAACAAATCTGAAAGATCTGGTGATACCTCAGGAGACAGTAGCTCCATCTCCAGCGACTCCAGTAATGACTCATCCAAACAGCGAGGCAGAGGACGCCAACAACGGTGGCAACAACCCTGGCATGGTCCACGACAAAAGTGAGAACCAGAGTGGTCGAGCACCGCAGCACTATCCGATGCAAAAAAAACATCAGCAGACTTACTGACCATTACCTTCAGCATGGTCATACACCCAATGATATGACATGGACAGTGATCGAACAATTCGATCTCAATCGAGATAGCAATGAAAAGACCCTACTGATTAAAGAACAACGATGGATTTACCGTTTGTCTACACAACACCAGGGATTGAACGATTCCATCCCGTGGTGCTCCCTGAGAAGTTAATATCGTTAATGGACCTCAGCCTAGGCACACCTATTGCCTTTCCTTTTGCGCCTCCTTTGTTAAGTTCCCATTCGGCACACCTATTGCCTTTCCTTTGCGCCTCCTCTGTTAAGTTCCCATACGGTTCATTAATGTTCCTAACTGATCACGCTTTGGAATAAACCCATTTCATCTACATCAGCACTTTCCGAACATTGCGCAACCATTTACAACTTCACTTACATTTTATTGAGAATATTCATTATGTCTACACGCTCACTACATGCATGTAGTCTTTCTTCTTTACCGGGACGAACACAGGGCTCACAGCGCACTGTTACCATGCCAACGCCCACCGCGAGCGTGTTGTCTTTCTCCCGTGTCCTTCCTTTTCCTTCATTTTCAGGGACGCTACTCACAGGTTCAATTAGCCACACCTGAGCACGCCGAAAAGGTCTTTATATACCCAACTCGGCTAGGACCTTCATTCACGGAGATCCGCGACAGCTGAACAGGTTTCCCACAGGTCCTGATCCACAAAGTCGTGAGTAATCTTGAAACCTCACCATTACCGGGTAAGCTTTCCTCTTGCAGGTTTCTCATGGCTCGTTGTGCCCTGCCCTTTATCATTACAGGGTCAGAATCTCTGCCGGATTTCTCTACGGGGGCATATACTACAAAACGCTAGCGTGAGGTTATATTTGGAGCGTGACCACATTTTACACATATGTGTATTTCCGCCTCCTAGTCCACCACACGTTTTAGCGCATAATGAAATAATTCACTTTAAACCGCACCACCAGTACGGTTCCACTTTTGCCGTGTTTTTCCGCCAGCTATGCACTTTACTATCGGCAAAGATATATCCTTGTGACTTATGCTAATATGCTTATACTCTCCTCTGTATGTTTGTTTGTTATGTGTTGTACGTTCAGTATTGCTCGGAGAGGAATCCCCCTCCCACATATAAGGCACCTTAGCGCGTGCAACACATTTTAAATCACATTCACATAAGTGCTACATGCACTTACACATATATATTTTTTTCGGTCCTGAGGAAAGTCAGTATTAATGAAAGACCTGGCTGAAACATGTAGACCACACCCTGGATGTAGGAGTGCCTAATTCTCGCTCCACCAGCATCCACTGTCCTGCTTTTAACGCTAACAGAGGGCCAGATATTAAATGCTATGCCCTCCTGGGCACTGGGACCACTGAATAGCTTTTAAATTTTCACATTCACACCACTTTCACAGCACACTCAGCAAATATACCAGCTCCGCTGTAAATACAGGCGTTGTAGCACACCCGGGACACATTCGGTGTCACTAGGTGGGCCCGATGATGAAGCATGCCACCAACTAGGTTGGTGGGTGAGGGCTTTATAAAGAAACCAAATGTTTCTTCTCTTCTTCATACAGTTCTGAGTCTCCAAATAGTCACATTCAGTCAGTCCTTTTTGATTACATATAAATAACCTGGGGATACGGACTGGCTATCTAGTCCTCTCTCTCTCCTTGATAACTATATAATAAAATGGGCGTGTCAGCATTTTCATCTCTATCTGTATGGACAGGAGTTCCAGGTAGTGACGGACCACAAGCCACTGCTCCCACTCTTTGCAGGGTCATCGAGACTAGCGCCTCCCAGAATTGAAAGGTGGGCCGACCAGTTGCAGGCGTACAACTTCAAGGTCATATTCCGTCCAGGGGCTCATAACCCAGCAGACTACCTCTCATGGCACCCCGAGCCGTCGGTCACTCGAACCCCGCCTGTAGATGTAGCATACTCGGAGGCATTCGTGAAGATGGTCTCGTACGGGGCATGCCCAAAAGCAATGACGTTGGAGGAGATTGGCCAAGCAACGGCCGAGGACAAGACGCTAGCCAGGGTGAAAAACGCCCTACTGAAAAACGGGTGGACCCACTTCCTGGACGGGGCCCAGTCGCTCCGGGCTGAAGATAGCCATGCTCGGCAACAGCTCTGGCAGATCCGACACGAGCTGAGCGAAGGAGAACAGGGAGTAATCCTGAGGGGGCACGTCATTGTGATCCCTAAGGTGCTGCAAGATCGCATCATCCAGCTGGCACACGTGGGGCATCAAGGTATGGCGAAAACCAAAGCTCGGCTGCAAAACAAGGTCTGGTTCCCGGCGATGGACACCAGAGTGGAGGACATGGTGCGGCGATGTCACTCGTGCACCATCACGGGCGGCGACCCGGCACCGGCACCCGTCATCACCGAAGAAGTAAGTGAACTCCCATGGTCCAAGGTCAGCATCGACTTTGGGAGCTTCCCCGATGGCCGCCACACGCTGGTGCTCGTTGACTCGTTCTCAAAATTCCCAGTGGTAGAAGTGCTAGCGTCAACGGCGTTCACGCACGTCAAGAAAATCCTGGACAAGACTTTTGCCCTCCTAGGCCTGCCGGATGCAATTCGCTCAGACAACGGGCCTCCGTTCCAAGGCCACGAGTTCCAAGATTATCTGGAGAGCAAGGCGATTCGCCATAGAAAGGTCACCCCTCTGTGGCCCCAAGCCAACAAGGAGGTGGAACGCTTCATGCGAACCCTCAACCGGGTTCTGCGCATCGCTGTGGATCAAGGAGAAGATGTCGAGTCGGCACTCAACCAATTTCTTGATGCATACCGGCAAACGCCCCACAGCACCACCCGGCATGCCCCGTCGCATCTGCTCTTCAAAAGAGCCCCACAGGACAGCATTCCAACCGATTCAGCATGGAGACCTCCGGAGAGGGACAACGTGGCCACACAAGCTAGGAGGACTGTGACCAACCAGAAGGCCAGCGCCGCCAGAGGAGCAAAAGAACCACAGCTGAAAGTAGGAGACAGCGTTGTGGTTAAAGACAGACACCCCGGCTGGAAATTCAGAACGCCGTATGAACCGAAAGTGTGGACCATTGTCAAAGTGCAAGGGACCATGGTCACGGCGCAGAGAGGACAGCAAGTGGTCACCCGGAATGTATCATGTTTCAAAAGAGCCCATGGGTCGAATACTGACTCGGAGGAGACAGAAGATCTGGGAGAAGCTCCGTGCTACACTCCCGTCAGCTCACCGAGGCCTGTGACCTCACCACCAGGACACCTTCCGGCCGGAAGCGGACAAGCGGAGACTGACACTCAAAGGCCCAGCCGAGACATTGTGACTGAACCCCCCTCAAATACCCAGGCAGATGCAGTGGCCAGCTCCAACTCCCGGGGCCAGAAGTATGATCTCCGGCCGAACCCTGCGCCCAGCCAAAGGTTGAAGGACTTCATGTGCACATCCCCCTAGGCATGCGGACTGTGGTGAACAGGCACTAAAGAAAAGGAGGAATGTAGAGAGCCACCCGGGCTCTCCTATACATTGTATCTCGCATGCACTCCTCGGGGTGGGCTCGACCCGAGGAGATATAATAAACGTCGAGAGACCGCTCGGGGTCTTCCCGCCAGACTGTAAATCGTGTATGTGGTGTACCCTTTTATGAGCGCTGTTTAGGCCCTGTCACCCCCGGGCCCCGCCGCGCTACACACGGTACTGTTATTTAGTCTTGTAAGCACTATTTTCTTTATTGGGTTTCTCCTACTTCAGGCACAACGTGCTTTGCTTATGTTTAGCGCGCCATGTGCACTTTCACTTTCAAAGCAGCCGGGACAATGGCGGCCGTTTGTTTGCCATGCCATAGGTCTCGCATTTAAATGCGAGACCTATGGCATTGAAAATATCTTTTGAATCACTTCTGTCACTGCTTACGCCTAGCCTGTGATAACGAGAGCCACATTTGTGCGTAGCAGGTGATGCACGGAGGAGAAGGCAGTGACTGGTAAATTGTGAGAGCTCTGCAGAACAACATCCAACAGCGGCCAGGGCTAGATCGAAGCTCGGTGCCAGGCGCGGGCGGTAAGCAGCGAGCACCCCCTGGGGGCTGGGTATCTCTGAAGCTAAACTGGGGGGATGATGGGGTCAAGTGCATTCCTGGGCAGGTGCCACTGTCCACCAAAGGGACGCTATCATGCTGCTCCTTGCTGGTGTGCTCGCCCTGCTTCTGGTTGCCGTGCTCTTCTCCTCCTAAAACAAGCATTTGCAATGCAATAGGTCTCGCATTTACGCGAGTTTAAGCTATTGGCATTGTAAATGATAACGCCTTTTATTTATCTTTTAAAAACGAAAACAAAAATAAAAGGAATTGTTATTTGCAATGTCAATAGCTCAAACTTGCGTAAATGCGAGACCTATTGCATTGCAAATGCTTGTTCTTCATAAAAGGGGAGTCTGTACAGCATCTGAGCCTCTTTTGTCTGTGTTTAGCTCTAGGATCTTTTTTCTGCTGAGTGAGGAGGAGGCCGAAGCGAGGTTAGCCGAGGTGGACCTGCATCAGGCAGAAGCTGCACTGCTTCTGGACAAGGAGGAACATTTTGGCCAAGTCTATGGGTCACATAATACTGCGATAAGCGTAAACTCCTAATCCAGGGGCTCAGCAGGACCCAGCAAAGAAGGCATCAGTCTTATTCTTTTCCAAGAGTGGGCACTGAACCCCAGAGTTGCCGAAGGTGAACTCCCACAGGATGTGGAGCTCCTTGACTTTGAGCTAGAGCTTGGCATGATGGTGAAGTGTCCCTCAGCACTGAGCTCCCCGCTCAATGTTAAGAGACACTTCACCATCAATGACGCCATCTCAGACAATGAGATTCACAAGTTCATAATCTATGGAATAATCAGACACTCAGGGGCCGATTCCGATCTCGGTCGGAGGCGCACCTAACACTATTCGGCCGGGAAAAAAGCCAGGCGAATGCCTGTTTCCCGACCGATCCGCACATTATTCCGAACGAGCAAGTACGATGCGCACAACTGCATAGATTCCGACCCAGTCGTACTCACCCAATCCAGGTCCTGTTTTCCGACCGAGGCGGATCCGGAAACGCAAAATCGAGTCGCACGGAAGCCAAAATGCAGCCCCGTCCGGCCGGACAAGTACGATGCGCTTTCCGTACGCGCCGAACCCGTCGCTACGCACGGCACGTCAAAGCATCCGGGAGAGGCGCACATAAACTCCGATTCGCGCCACAACACGATCCACGGCTACGAGACGAACACGCCAGCGACGAGGACGAGGCGAAGCAAAGAGAAAGACGAACGAGACGAACCAACCATGAATCCCATCGTGCCGATCCTACCAATATTCTACATCTACTACCGGAACAGGCACGGATGCGTACGGCGCAGAAGGTAAGTCAGACACCAACCACAAAAACAAACTACACGTACCCGACATATCACACACACACAGAGGGATGCAGAAATTACTTACACCAGCAACAGCAGCACCATAGGGGCGGGATGGCCATCAGCAATGCCACATATACACATAGGGGCCTGGATGCCCACCACCACTACCACCCCTACTCAGGGGGTGCCAGATGCCTACCACTACTACCACCTCTACTCAGGGTGTGCCAGATGCCTACCACTACTACCACCTCTACCCATGGGGGGCTGGATGCCTGTCACTACTACCACCTCTACCCAGGGGGTGCCAGATGCCTACCACTACTACCACCTCTACCCATGGGGGGCTGGATGCCTGTCACTACTACCACCCCTACCCATGGGGGGCTGGATACCTACCACCACTACCACCCCTACCCAGGGGGTGCCAGATGCCTACCACTACTACCACCTCTACCCATGGGGGGCTGGATGCCTGTCACTACTACCACCTCTACCCAGGGGGTGCAAGATGCCTACCACTACTACCACCTCTACCCAGGGTGTGCCAGATGCCTACCACTACTACCACCTCTACCCAGGGTGTGCGAGATGCCTACCACTACTACCACCCCTACCCAGGGGGTGCCAGATGCCTACCACTACTACCACCCTTACCCAGGGGGTGCCAGATGCCTACCACTACTACCACCTCTACCCATGGGGGGATGGATGCCTGTCACTACTACCACCTCTACCCAGGGGGTGCCAGATGCCTACCACCACTACCACCTCTACCCATGGGGGGCTGGATGCCTGTCACTACTACCACCCCTACCCATGGGGGGCTGGATGCCTACCACTACTACCACCCCTACCCATGGGGGGCTGGATGCCTACCACTACTACCACCTCTACCCATGGGGGGCTGGGTGCCTGTCACTACTACCACCCCTACCCATGGGGGCTGGATGCCTGTCACCACTACCACCTCTACCCATGGGGGCTGGATGCCTGTCACTACTACCACCCCTACCCATGGGGGCTGGATGCCTACCACTACTACCACCCCTACCCATGGGGGGCTGGATGCCTACCACTACTACCACCTCTACCCATGGGGGGCTGGGTGCCTGTCACTACTACCACCCCTACCCATGGGGGGCTGGATGCCTGTCACTACTACCACCCCTACCCATGGGGGGCTGGATGCCTGTCACTACTACCACCCCTACCCAGGGGGTGCCAGATGCCTACCACTACTACCACCTCTACCCATGGGGGGCTGGATGCCTACCACCAACAACACCCCCACTCACAGGATGGCTAATACATGACACAACAAGCACACACCAACATAAACAATGCAACATAAAGACATCCCCCCCAACACCATGACAAGCGTGTGTAGACTGTGTCAAATGCCTACAACACAGAACATGACTTTGAACATACAATGTGACCCCCTATCACATGTGCCACACATAAATGTGTGTGGCCCCCACAATGCAAGCAGACCATGACCACTGTGGCAATGGGGTCCAACCCCCATCATCACAGTGACCAAAATGTAAGTGTGGGGTCCATAGCTGAAAGCACATCTTGAACATTGTGGCAATGGGGTCCAAACCCCATCATCACAGTGACCAAAATGTAAGTGTGGGGCCCATAGCTGAAGCACAACTTGAACATTGTGGCAATGGGGTCCAAACCCCCATCATCACAGTGACCAAAATGTAAGTGTGGGGCCCATAGCTGAAGCACATCTTGAACATTGTGGCAATGGGGTCCAAACCCCCATCATCACAGTGACCAAAAGGTAAGTGTGGGGCCCATAGCTGAAGCACATCTTGAACATTGTGGCAATGGGGTCCAAACCCCCATCATCACAGTGACCAAAATGTAAGTGTGGGGCCCATAGCTGAAGCACATCTTGAACATTGTGGCAATGGGGTCCAAACCCCCATCATCACAGTGACCAAAATGTAAGTGTTGACATTGAAAAAGCTGCTACTGCCAAACTGCATGGATGATTCCTGGTCACAGAACAACAAACACATCAGTGGCAAAGTAGTGCTTGTGTCCCATAGCAACATAGATTGGGGGAGGCAAACACTGCAGTGCAAATAAGACATACCTTTGGCCATGTGCAGACAAACATCACCCATGGGGGCTGACACTGTCAACATTCATCAATGACACAATGACAGAAGTGACCATCAGAATGCAGACCCACATATTTGCACCAATGGGCACACAAATGCAGATACCCTGTGGAGACTGTTGATGTGAGGTGAACAGATACCATACCATGGCAGCAATGGGACACACAAACAATGATCATTGTGCTGACTGATGACCTAGGAGTCCCAGGGACAGCAGGGAAACCCACCAAACAACATACAGCCAATGGCACACTAAAGATATGCCAATGCAGTGGTGCAGATGCACAAACACAAACAGGCAGACCCACACTGCACATCAAACACAACAGGTGAGGGGGGTGCCAGTGTCCCCAGGCAACCACACAACACATGAGGAGGCCTGAATACCAATTACACAGATGTGCATACAGTGCCACACAAAGGTAACTCATGGATCCAAATCCCCTATGTGGGCAATCAGGCATTGTTAGATGAGAGGGAGCACAAATCACACATGTCACACAAGCATGTAGGAACAGCAACTGACACAGCAAGACACAGACACACCACAGCACTACCCCCAGGGTCCCCACAATGTGGTGACCCTGGGCTGCATTACAATCCCACTGTGATGACAAAGCTAGATGTCGTTCACACTGTGAACCACAGTCATGTGTCCTGAGCAACAAAGTACCATCACACCTACACAAGCACAAATCAATCAGCACGGCCAGTAAGCCAAGGCCAACATGGAGGCAGGGGTCAAGCTGTGCTACAACTCTCATCTGCACACACTCAACACCACACACCTCGACCTCCAACAATGTGCAGCAGTGAAGCTCACATGCATTGGTGACATTGCACATGCACCCATGACAATCCCATGGGTGGTGGTGGGAACCAAGGTGCAGAAACACATCACACATGGCCACTCAACAAGACTCCTGAATGTCTAACACACTGCACACTACGCTGTACATGGACATGACGGCAATACCACACCAACCAATGGGATCCCAGCCACAGTCCCACACCAATGAAGAAGCCAAGGTCACCCACAAAGAACACACATAGACAACTACCAACATTGCAGCCCTGACCCTGAGGAGTGCCAGCAGTCACACACACAACGTGTCACAATCACTGAAAGCTAACACAAACTGGAAATCACATGACAGGTGTAAACAACAAGTGCCAAGGGGAATCCTGACTGTGACCCATCTGCGTCTGCCCACAAACTCAGCCCTGACAGCAAACACACCTATGGGTGACACCCTGATGACCAGTAATGTGCCATGCACCCACATCACAGAGAACCCAGGGAGAAGACTTTGGGGGAACATAGGTCAACTCAGCAAGCATCACAAACAGGAACACCACTAGGGATCCCAGCATGCACAGCAAAATGGAAGTGAACACACAGACATGCTCATACAACACACACCTTGGGCGCAGGCGATGTCACAGGAGTACACACTGCCATGAGGGGACTCCACTCCTGTGTGAGGAAAGCTGTGCCATATGTTGCCTCAGTAGGGCTCCATCATGTCAGCAGAACACTTGGTCACACAGTCAACAATTAGCACCAAATGAAGGCTCCCGTCACATCAGCCTGGTCATGGGAGTGTCAACGAAATCATCAGCACAGATCCAACACACATGTATAGCAAGTTGGACTGACAACACAGATGAGTCCTTCCCCATTGATGCCCAAACCTGCATGTCCAGTGGAGATGGCCACACGGTCAGGGAAGTAGACTAATTGAACAATGGCAAGCACAACAGATGTGCAGGGGTGGAAGCCACAGATGTGACATTGCTAATGTAAGTAGGAAATCCCATTGCCAAATATTGAAAACATGACACCCTCAGACGCTGCTAAGGATGACATGGATACACCACTGGATAGGACACATTCCCCCTGGACCACATGGGTTCCTGCACAGTAACACTTCATTTTTATGAGACCAAATATCACCATCACTGCAGCAAGGGCATGGTTAGCATCATAAACATCATGTACATCAGAAGCAAAAGCACTAGAGAACAGAAAGTTGCTTTATTCAGCATATGTGGGTTCAAAAGTTGAAGTCCAGTAAAAAAAGAAACAAAGGCCAATGGCCAGTCCATCCTGAAAGTCAAAACAGGGTGACAGTGGCAGATGTCACCCTACGCATGCCTGCACTGATAAAAACCAGGGACAATCCCCTCGGAGGGGCATACGGGGGGCAGGCCAGGCACCGCAGGGACAGGATCAGGGCTCACCAGAAGGAGGCAGGGAAGGGGTGGTGGGTGCTGGAGAGCCACTGACAACTGCAGTGGAGGTGTCTGACATGGTGTGTGCCGGCACAACTGGGGGGCATGACTCAGATGGTGTGGGTGCCGGCACGACTGCAGTGGACCGTGCAGATGGAGTGGACAGGTTCCCCACTGCAGTGCCCAAGTCAGACAGGGTGGTAGTGGACTCCACTGCAGTGCCTACCTCCAGGGGAGGAGAATGGGGATCAGGCAAGGTGGGCAGGACAGAGGGGGAGGACACCGTCTCCACACCAGTGGCACAGACACGTGCAGCGGGGGGTGTGGGGCCGGAAGAGCAAGTGGCAGGGGGAGAAGGCCTGATCTTTTTGGGGATGGTGTATCTGTGGGTGGGGGAACCTGGGGCAGGGTGTGGTGGGGGCACCTGAGGAGTGGGGGCCTGAGGGATGGAGGAAGGAGACTTGGTGCCTGAGCTGCAGGGCGGCGGCGGGGTCTTGCTCTTCCGGGTCCGGGGGGACTTGCGGATGGGGGCGGCAGTCGGTCTGCACCTGGGGGAGGGTGTCCGGGGGCGAGGGGCACTCCGCTCCGTGTGGGTGGGCTTCCTCTTCCCCCTGAATGCTGGATCAGCTGGATCGGAGGGGAAGAGGCCGAGGTCACTGAGGAAGAGCCGCTGTGTCTTTGGGGTTGCAGGTGAGGCAAGGGAGGGGGCTTTGGAGGGAGAGGCAACTGAGGACTGCGCAGTGCTCGTGGATGCGTGTTTGTATGCCTGGGCCCCATCCCCTGTGAGTTTGGTTTCAGTCCCCTGACTGTGCGTGCGTGAGCATCTTGTTTGTGGCGTGTGTGTCTGTGTGCTGCTCGTGTCTGTGTTGGTGTGTGCCTGTGCCGGTGTGTGTGTGCTTGGGACAGGTAAGGTGCTGGGGAGTGTGGATGGGGCAGAGGCAGGAGGGGTGAGGGACTGTTGGAGGAGGGACACTGCTGCCGTCAGGGAGGAGTCCATGGACCTATTGCCCCTCTGTAGGGCAGACATGCCTGATGAGATACCCTCCATGAACGACACCAGCTGAGTCAACAGAGTGGTGTGTGCATGGAGGACACTCAGAATCGCTGTCTGCCCTACATGGAGCTGGTGAAGGAGGTACACAGACTCCTCACTCAGGGCAGCAGGGGACACAGGGGCAGGGGGTGCGGTGCCTGGCCCGAAGGAGACACGCTCCCGAACATGGGAGCCTCCACGGACCTCGGGAATGGGAGCCGATGGGAGGGCGGTGGTGGTGGTGGTGGCGGGGACAGCAACACTAGCTGGGGTGTGGTGGCTGCTGACACCCGCATCCACAAGGGAGTCATCCTCCGAGCTGCTGTGGTCCTCAGCTGAGGTGGATGGTGCTGAGGACTCCTCGGTGTGGCTCCCCTCGCCCTCCGTGCCACTGGGTCCCTCCAACCACTCCTCGGCTGCTGACCCAGTCTGGCTCTGCGGCTCCTCCTGGTCCGTGGAGCTGTCCCCTCCTGTGGCCGTGGATGTATCTGCAAACAATAGGGAAACAGACAGACATCAGTCACCTGCACCGAACGCACACACCACAGTAAGTACAGCACATTACAGAGCAAGCCCTGGCATCCTTAGTTGAACATTGCCAAAAGTGCCCAAACAGAATAGGAGAAGCCAATTGTCAGTCTGATGGTCAACCATGGCACTCACATCCCTCCTGGCCTTGCACCCATCTGTCTGGTGTCTGTTGGATGGCAATACCCCAGTGTGGACACATGCACCACCTACACAGTAGTTGGACAGTGCAGAAAACACGGTGAAGCATGTGAACATGCACACATCACAACTCTTGCCACTGAGTCAGTACAGGTGTCCGGAGAAAGGGATGCCCAGAGTCAAATATGAAATGCATGTGATGCATACCAGCGACAGACACCATGATGCACCCATGTCCTAATAGCCATTGCCACAATGGTGTGCATGTAGCACATGTTACTCCCCTGCAGGATCACTCATAGGAAGTTACATGCCATGGCACAGGCATGCCTGCTAAGTCATACATCACTGTCTCCAGTCACATGGGCAGGGCAGCCAGACAACAACACTCTGCACTGTGTCACAATAGTAGGTCATGGGGAATGCAAGTCCTGGAGCTGAACAAGTGCACATGTACATCCCCCACACACCACATCATCTGAACCCTTATCTGTCCAGGTCATACCGATTGGACATATGGGAGACCTGTAACACAACCCTCTGAACCTGAGCACCTCACAATCTGCTGTGAATGAGAAACAGCTGCCTGAACTTCACATTCGCATACCCCAGTCTGCACGGTCAGGTGATCAAACACCTATGTGTCACACAAGTATCGTCTCCTATGGTCACATCTCCGGTGGCATGCTGAGCCCCAACCGAGAAACACCCCAGCAGTCCTGACAACGAAGCCACAGCACACTGACACAGAGGCAGACACCTGAGGGGACATATCACTGAGCACAACGTGTCAGCTGATACACGGGAGTGGGAGTACAGAGTGTATTGTATGGCCTGGAGTAGGCATAACTGTCCTGCCCCACATGAATGAGGGATGAGCCCTGGACAGTAGGCAGCTGGCTAAGTATGTGTGACACACATAATATACACACTCCTGGGGCCCAAACATTGTTCCCACCCGCAGCATGGGTGTGTGCCAGATACCCCAGGCACATGTGGTGGATCAGCTCAGCAATTGGACCACATATCAAAGTAACACGCAGATTACATGTCAGAACACAGGCATTGTGTAAGCAATGGACCCACCCATGATGCCCACCACAGAGTTTGGGGAACAGATGCTGTCCCCCACCTTGAGTCAAGCAAACTGCAAGGACACAGTACCCAAGTGACACAATTCCCTGACTGCAAGGGCCACACCTGGGTATCAGATGAGAGTGGGCAGTGCACAATCGAGGGACATGGACTGATGTACTGTGGAAGTTTAACCAGGCCAGAGGAGGGCACAAAGCATGGCAGACAAAGTTCACAATGCAGTCATGAACTCACCCCCTCCTTGCTGCTCTCTGGCCTTCAGCTGCCCATCCAGATCAGGGAAGACCACCGCCAGGATCCTGAGCATGTGGGGGGTCAGGGTCCGGTGTCCGCCCCTCCTGCGAGGAGGCGACAGCTTCAGCTGGACCCGTGCGATCCTCCGGGTCCAGCCCCGAAGGTCCTGCCACCTCTTCTGGCAGTTGCGGATCCGGCGCTTGTAGACCCCCACGGATCTCACTGCCCGGACGATGGTCAGCCATATCTGCTGCTTCTGGTGGGCATCAACCTGTGAGGATGACAAAGTGAGAATGCCATTACTACACATGCAACATATCCGTGCATTACACAGTTGGATATACATGTCTCAATCACAGGGGCACATGATGTACACAGGCAGTGCAACGATGGCTATGGACAGTATGCCAGCAGTTACTACATGGTATCATTGCCTGGGAAGTAAAACCTTGTTTAAATGCACTGTCACTGCACTATACCTGTTCAGTGCATGTAACTACACACTATGGGGGGTGACAACTACTCAGTGAGCCTGCTAGCCAGTGGCGTGCAGACTGTTAGCCTTGCTAGTCAGACAACATGCATATTTAGTAAGGCAGTGGACAGCACACTCACCTGCTCCCCTGCTTTCCCATACAGCTTGCTGTACTGTGGAAGGAGGCTGTCCAGCAGGGCCTGGTTCTCCTCAGTGCTGAAGGCTGGGGCTCTCTCCACAGTACGTGCCATTGCAGGGTCCAGAGGGTGCAGATACAGCAGCAGTGGTGGTGGCAGATGTCATCATGGAGCATGTAGTGCAGGCAAGTGAGCTCTCAGGGGAACAGCCAGCATTATAAGTGTGCTGCAGAGGCAGATACTGTCCCATGTGTGCAAAGTGATAGGTCCAAGTCGTTTGCATCTTCTGAATCTGGCCAATCCATGGAATTGCACCACTTACACACGCCCACAGCATCCTTCAAAAATTCAACTTCATGACACCCATGAATTTGCAACATTGTTGTGGGTGACCAACTGAATTTCCAGCATCAGACTCGTTCAAGATTTGAAAACGCGTCCGTTGCCAGGCCAGGCCATAGCCAATGGGTGCGCACCGATCGGTCCATTGCTGTTCAACGCGTACCCGGGATACAACGCGTACCCGCACACATTGAATGCAATGGGCCGGCCGGGCACACCGATCGGTCCATTGCTGTTCAACGCGTATTGCGAATACAACGCGTACCCGCTCACATTGAATGCAATGGGCCGGCCGTGTGCACACCGATCGGTCCATTGCTGTTCAATGCGTATTGCGGAATACAACGCGTACCCACTCACATTGAATGCAATGGCCAATGTGTGCGCACCGATCGGTCCATTGCTGTCCAACGCGTCCCTGTACAAGTCACTGGCATATGTCACCATGCCTGTCACAGGTGAACATATGCCAGCCACATATACTTCCCAGGGAGTGAGGGGCACACCTACAATACCACAGCCTGTCCACACTGTATCCTAAGGCATGTAAGGCTGCATTACCTATTCCGTGTATGGGGGTGAACATGTTGTTCTGTGGGTGTCACTTGGGGGCAGCCACTCCCAGGCTGTGCACGTGTTAATGGGGACAGAATCCTTGGTGTTTCGTGTACATGACCACTGTGATGTGCAACTGTTCATTTCTGAGCATGTGGCATGGTCACATTTCACGGTGGTGTATGTCAATGTCATGTCACATACCCCCTGAGTCCCATGTGGGACGGTATGTACGTCCCAGGGTGACCCATTGCCACAATAGTGATGGTCCTCCACAGTCTGTGTGCATGTTGTGTTTACAATGTCTCTGATTCCATGTGCACAATGGGAGACAGTCTCCACATCCACGTTGTTTGTGCATGGACTTTGATGTTGTGCGTGTGTGTGTCACAGACGTCCATGTCTGTCCTGCCGAGGCAACAGGGACCACTACCTGTGGGGGTCATGGTTGTTTTGCTGTGGTGTATTCATGATACACCATGTCATGCCAGTGTCCATGTGGCAATACAGGGTCCCTGGGAATCTACCTGTCGTTGAGCTGTGATGCCTGGGGCACATCTGTCCTCACATGTCACTGTGGGGTGTGTTTGGAACGTGGCAGCAGGAGATGGGAACTGTGACACGGCCTCATGATATCCCATGGCACAACCTGGGACTTGTTGATGCCACTTGTTGAACTGTGATGTTAGATGTTGGCCATGTATGTGCCATACATGTCCTTACGGAACTGCACACATCATGTACTTGTGCCTCATAATGATGTATCATGTGATATTGAGTATGGTCAATGCCACATATGTGGGGTGACTGACAATCTTTCTTTCTTCACCTATGCACTGCAGGGCACCAGCTGTCCATAGACCATTCCCTGACCTTGCAACCATGGTGTAACGGGATTGCATCCGACGGTACCGCTTCACCAGGCCGCTGATTGAGGTATTGACGGTGCGGTTGGCCCCACATTTGCAAGCTGGCCGGACATACCCTACAGCGCTGACCCCCAAGGTGAAGGTGATGGCAGCCCTACACTTCTTTGCCACCGGTACCTTTCAACACACTGTGGCGACTGCTGGTGGGATGTCACAGACCATGTTCAGCCGTGTGCTCCGCGATGTTTTGGAGGCTATGTTGATATACCTGAACCAGTACATCTATTTCCCTAGACTCCAACAACTCACTGACGTGAAGAGTGACTTCTATGCCCTGGGGAGGATGCCGCATGTCATTGGCTCCATTGATGGGACACATGTTGCTTTGGTACCACCACAGGCCCAAGATCAGGCATACAGGAACCGCAAACACTACCACTCGGTCAATGCACTGGTGGTATGTCTTGCAGATATGAGCATCTCACACGTCTGTGCCCGTTTCCCCGGTTCTGCACACGATGCCCACGTGATGAGGAGTAGTCGCATCCCGAGGATGATGTCACAGATGCGGAACCAGCGTGCCTGGCTTGTTGGTGTGTACTGACTTTGTACCATTGTGTGTGTTCTGCAATGTAGTGTTCCACCCTCTTTTCCAACTCAGCTAATGTGCAATTGTCTGTATGTAGGTGACTCCGGATACCCCAACATGCCGTGGTTGCTGACGCCCCTCAGGAACCCTGTGACACCAGCCCAGATGCGCTACAATGAGGCACATGGTCGGACCAGGAGAGTGATTGAGCGGACATTTGGTCTCCTGAAAAGCCGCTTCCGCTGCCTGGACAAGACAGGAGGGGCCCTCCCATATGCCCCAGCAAAGGTGTGCAAGATTGTCATCGTCTGCTGCATGCTACACAACCTGGCAGTGCGGAAGGAGTTGCCTCTCATCCTGGATGACGATGACCAACATCCGCCACCTGTGGAGGATCCTGGCCTGGACCACGATGCCAGTGATGATGATGATGATGAGGATGGTGATGTCCGCACACAGCTCATCACCAACTTCTTCAGCTGAATGTGAGTATCCAGAGATGTCATGTCAATGATGTGAGTATGCATGATATGTGTTGGTGGTGCTCTGGTGCTGTTTGAGTGTGTCCATGTGCTACATGACTGTATGCGTGTAGCGATGTGTCCTTACAGGTAGTCTGTACTCCCCAACAGTGTTGACATGCTAACTTGGTTCTGGATGGGTATCTTGTGACATGTATTGGGCATGAGTATTGCAGTTCTGTCCTGTTCTTCAGTGCTTTTGACTGTGTTTCATTTCTGTCCTTCACAGGGTACTTTCAGAGTTGTTTGGTCAACTGTGATCCCCGACACCGTGATTCGACTTCCAGGGTGGTAGCTGTTGTGTCCCTACAGGTGATGTGCGCCACACCCATGGACTTCCTTCCTTCTACACTTGTTGACTGTGTGCCCACTGCCAGGTGGGATTACCTTGCATCTGTAGTGGTTACAACATGTTGCAAATGTGTAATAAACCTGTGCTTCACTTTGTGATGTGCATTGTCTGTGGTCACACATCTGCCTGACATTTACTTACTGCACCAGTGGGCTAGTTGACAAAGACTGTGAATAGGTGTTGTGTCTGTGCATTGCACCGTATTTCCTGGCAACATCAGTGTAGGCGATGAGTCAGATGGCCTAGGTGTGTATATGTTGTGTAGCCCTGGTGGTGTGTCTCCCTCATATGTGTCACGTTGCCATGACTCACATGCCTGTGTTGTACTTGCTGTAGCAGTTAGCATGCAAAGTGTAATTTCGCAGGTCATCATCTCCATGACAGAAACCACGTTGGAATCACAACAGAGGCAGGTATGGTGTATTAGTGTGTTTATTGTCATACATGTGTGTGTATAGTGCACAGGATGGTGGGTGCTGTACATTTTGATTGCAATCCAAAGTTCCTAGATGAATTGGAAGTCCTGGTAGCAGAAATGTCCTGAATAAAGTCCACAGTCATCTGATACATTGGTCCAACTTGTACTCCCCATGTCATGTGGGGAGTTGTGTTGCAGTCAACAGGGTGAACAGTTTGCGCACAAAGGTGATTATCCAGAACAGGTTTTGGCTTCCTGGGGGTTGCACATGGCCATCGGCCTCTCAGTTGCCTCTCCTTGGACGACCCCTCTTCTTTGGGGGGGGACCCTCAAGTGCAGGCTGCTGCGGTGCAGGGGACTCTCCGCCAGAGTCATCCTCCCTCCCTGTGGCAGTTGCAGTTGTTTCAGCACCAGATGTTGTGGGCACACAGGGCGGTGTTGACTGGTTGCTGCTCATCTGGCGGAGGCATTGTAATATGTCCCTATGCATCGCCGTCATCTCTTGCAGTGTGTCCCACTTGGACTCCACGCGGGACATGTGTAAGTCCAAGCGTGCATGATGGGCAGCCTGCTGCTTTTTAATGTCCCTGAGGAGCCCCACTGCCTGGTTGAGGTCTCCGGTGTTGGACTGGTACGCATCGGCTATGCGTACCAGTTGTGGGTCATCATGCAGTCCAGACCCTCTGCGATCAGCGACCTATGTCTCCCACCCCTCCCACCACCCCTGGCAACACGTGCAGTACCTGAGGTGGCACGCACAGGTGACCCTGGGCCCCCTTGGGGGTTGTTGGTGGTGTTGGTGTCCATAGCCCCACGTTGGTCCAGGGTCCCTGTGCTGGTGGTGGTGGTGCTCCTTGGTCTGTCCATGTCGGCAGGGGTGGTATGTGTGTTGACAGTCGTTGGAGGGGTGGGTGCAGGGGGTGCAACTGGTGGTCCTGCTGGTGCTGCATGATGACTTGCTCCGGAGGTGCCAGGTAGGTCTTCGTCATCCGAGGAGGGCAGAGGCTGTTCCACACCAGTGAGCTCCGTTTCCTCTTGAGCCTGGGACAGGGACTCCTCAGCGTCTGCTGCTGTGTCCCCATCATCACCTGTTTTTGGGAGACACACACAATGTATGTTATGTTTCTGCAGGCATCAATGGTTGACACACCTGACAGTTGTGACTGTACCTCTGGATGTGGGCCTGTACATTGCATTGTCCTAAGTTGTCACAGTCAGAGGTTGATATTGGTGTAGCACATTGTCCTGCATACTTTGGGCATTTCTATATGAATGTTGAGGTGTGTACATGGTCTGCATTGGTTGTATTTGGTTGACATCCAGCCCTCCTTCCCACCCAGCCAGATATTCCACCATGGAACCTGCTTCCATTGCAGGGAGTGCAAGTTGTCTTTCAGGATGTCAGTCAGTGGTGTCCTGCTGTTGGTTGGTGCACAGTTGCCAGCAGGGCCTTGTGCTCCCCACAGCAGTACCCAGTGTCAGCCATCTTGTCAGTTCTTTTCCACTCCCTGTGATGTGCGCATGGTTCAGGGTGGTGTTGATGGGACAGTTGTGGGGGTGACCAATATCTGTGACTACCACTCCCATCATGCTATTGCCTCCACCCCACTTCCCAGCATGCCCATACTTACTTGCTTTTGGGTGGACTTCACTGTGTGTGAGTGTGAGAGCAATGGCAAGATGGCTGACAGTGGTGTCCTGCTGTTGGTTGGTGCCCAGTTCCCAGCAGGGCCATGTGCTCCCCACAAATGAGCACCAGTGTCAGCCATCTTTGAAGTGGCTTTTGACTCCCTGTGAGGTGTGCATGCTTGGGTGTGAGCTTGCTGGGCCATGTGGGTGGGGGATGTTGGGCTGTGACTACCACTCCCAACATGCTATTGCCTCCACCCCACTTCCCAGCATGCCCATACTTACTTGCTTTTGGGTGGACTTCACTGTGTGTGAGAGCAATGGCAAGATGGCTGACAGTGGTGTCCTGCTGTTGGTTGGTGCCCAGTTCCCAGCAGGGCCATGTGCTCCCCACAAATGAGCACCAGTGTCAGCCATCTTTGAAGTGGCTTTTGACTCCCTGTGAGGTGTGCATGCTTGGGTGTGAGCTTGCTGGGCCATGTGGGTGGGGGATGTTGGGCTGTGACTACCACTCCCATCATGCAATTGCCTCCACCCCTTTCCCAGCATGCCCATGCTTCCTTCCTTTTGACTCTGCTTCCCTGTGGAGTTGTGTGCCTGTGCTGACAAGATGGCTGACAGTGTTATCCTGGGGTTAGTTTTGCTACAAGTCCCATGTGTGTCCCTGTGCTTCACACAGCATGACCCAGGGTTGTGGTTCTTTGTGGGATATTTGATTAGAGTGTGAGGCAATGCATTCTCCCAGGTGAGTTGTGTGGAGTTTGTGTTAGGGGTGTGTGTGAGAAACGCTGCTGGTAACTATGGTCAGGGCTGTCAGTCCTCCTTCCCACCCAGCCAGATATCCCACCATGGAACGTGCTTTCATTGCAGGGAGTGCAAGTTGTCTTTCAGGATGTCAGTCAGTGGTGTCCTGCTGTTGGTTGATGCCCAGTTCCCAGCAGGGCCTTGTGCTCCCCACAGCAGTACCCAGTGTCAGCCATCTTGTCAGTTCTTTTCCATTCCCTGTGATGTGCGCATGGTTCAGGGTGGTGTTGATGGGACAGTTGTGGGGGTGACCAATATCTGTGACTACCACTCCCATCATGCTATTGCCTCCACCCCTTCCCAGCATGCCCATGCTTCCTTCCTTTTGACTCTGCTTCCCTGTGGGGTTGTGTGCCTGTGCTGACAAGATGGCTGACAGTGTTATCCTGGGGTTAGTTTTGCTACAAGTCCCATGTGTGTCCCTGTGCTTCACACTGCATGACCCAGGGTTGTGGTTCTTTGTGGGATATTTGATTAGAGTGTGAGGCAATGCATTCTTCCAGGTGAGTTGTGTGGAGTTTGTGTTAGGGGTGTGTGTGAGTGGAGCTGCTGGTAACTATGGTCAGTGCTGTCAGTCCTCCTTCCCACCCAGCCAGATTTTCCACCATGGAACGTGCTTCCGTTGCAGGGAGTGCAAGTTGTCTTTCAGGATGTCAGTCAGTGGTGTCCTGCTGTTGGTTGGTGCACAGTTGCGAGCAGGACCTTGTGCTCCCCACAGCAGTAGCCAGTGTCAGCCATCTTGTCAGTTGTTTTCCACTCCCTGTGATGTGAGCATGGTTCATGGTGGTGTTGATGTGCGCATTGTGAGGGTGGGCAATATCTGTGACTACGACTCCCATGATGCTATTGGCTACACTGACTTGCCCAGCATACACAGGATTCCTTCCTTTCAGTGGGCTTCACTGTGAGGTGGTGTTGTAGTGGTGGCTACATGTCTGGATGTGTTTGTTAGTTATATTTGTGCCACTGCCTAGCTGTAGTTGTAGTTGTGTTTATACATGTGATGACACAGTTACATATCACTATGAGATGGCATGTGTTGTGTTTATCTGACTGACATACACATTTTGGGATGATTCTGTTCTGGTTGGTGTGTATTTGCTAAGGGTGCATGGTTTGACTCTCCCCTTGACAGTGATGTGTGTGTATTGTCGCACAATATTGTGTACATTTGTTGTGTACTCACCAGGCTCTGGGATGTTTTCTAGTCCATATACGCTCACTGGTGGTAGGATGGCCCGCACCTTCTCCTCCCAGGGCCTGAGGTATACTGGTTTGGCAGGAGGGCCACTGCCGGTGTGTTGGCTCAAGAGGTAGTCCTTCTTCAACAGCTCCCTGACCCTCCTGCGCACGTCATACCACCTGTTCTGGATGTCTCCCTTTGTGCGCAAACATGGTGATTGTGCGTTCACCCTGTCGACAATCCTCTCCCACATCTTGGTTTTCTGCGACATGGGTGTCTGTTGGACCAGTGTACCAATCAGCTGTGGCTCTACCCTGAGGATCTCATCTACCAGGACTTCCAATTCACTATCTAGGAACTTATGATTCTTCTTTGGGGGCATGGTGATGGGTGGTGATGGTGAGTGATGTGTGTGTTGGTGTGCAGGTGAGGGAGTGTGAGTGTGTGTTTTGCTGGGTGTATGTGAGGGTGCTATTTGTTGAGGTGCTGATGGTGTGTGGCTTGTGTGATGGATGAGCTGTGGGTGGATGTGTGGTTGCTGTCTGTTGAGTGCTGGCAGGTAATTTGAATTTGCAAAGGATCATGGTAGGGATTTGTGTCCTTTATATGGGTGGAGTTGTGGGTGTGTCTTTGTTCCCTGTTCCCCCCCCAGTATTTATTGCCTTTGTAATTGCTTGTTTGGCCTTTTTTTGTGTGTTTTTCCCTTTGTACTTTTTGTGCATGTAGGAGACGTTCTTGTGACCGAGTCGGACCCTGCAGTTGTCTCGTACGAGCTTCTCCGAGTCGTTCACGCTGTGTTTGTGCTGTTTTCTATGTTGCGTACGCGTCGGTCGCGGTGTATTGGGTTGCTTCGGCTCACAGTTTTGTATGCGTGTCGGTCGTACGGCTTGGCCTCCGTGCGACTCGGTCGTGTTTTCCACGCGTTGCATCGTACTTGGCGGGTAGGAGTTCGCGGGTACGTTTCGTTCGGGATTCTTCCTGGTGCGTGTCGGTCGGTTCGATTCGCGTGGTTTTCCGGCCGGATAGCTGTTTTCCGCGCGGCTCGGTCGTTCGGCTTGTGTTCTGTACGAGTCGGTCGGATTTTGCACGCTTCTCATCGTACTTTGCGGGTCGGGCTGCACCGGTACGTGTCGGTCGGAATGAATTCCGGCTCCGAGTCAATCGGTACGTTTTCCGGCTCGAATCGGAATCGGCCCCTGAATGCTCAAAGTGAATGCCCCAAAAGAAAAAGTGAGTGCAGCACATTCAGGCGCGAGTTACCTCAAAGCTGCAGTGCAGATTATTACTAAATGGGAACATTAACTTTATGATAGACAGTAAAGGCAGCAACGGAAGCCGAGAATGCTCAGCCAATAGAAACAGGCTTAATGCCTCTCTAGATTGTGTGTTATAAATGCTCAAATGTGTGCTTGAGTTATTTAATATACAGAGAAAGTACGTCAATGAGCGGATTCTGTTTGTGCGTGTGTGCAACCTGGAAACTATCGACTCTCATTCCAGCGGTGTTTCATCATGTTTGAGCACATGGATGAGAGCTCAGAGGGCTCAGATGTCAGAACAATGTTTTGCCACCCTTGCAAACCTCGCTCTCCTGGCCTGATGTCACAAGTTTGACTTGTGTAATATTTTGGAATAGAAGCTATAAAGAATGCTGTCAGACTTATGTCAATGGTAACTGAAAACATCCGACCTAGAATCATTCTGTAGAGTCTTAAACACAAGCTACAAAGATTATCGCTACATGTATGGAGACCGTGTAGGCTCAGCAACTTCCCAAAAACAAATGGCGCTAAAATGCAAGTACGTTACCAAATGACCTAAGGATGCGGGTCTTCATTAGTACGATAACTGTCCTATGCAATAAAAAGGGAACTGAGGAATGAAACATGTAGGCAGCCAGGAGCAAGATACGCGCAGTAGGTTTGCGCCGTCTGGTCTCACTGATCTAAAACTGAGAAGGCATTGGTTAATGGGGAATACATAAGGCAATGACCATGTTAAGATCAGCCATTCAAAATAGGGGTTGGAGAGAATATCTCCTACCACAGACTCGTCAACTCTGCCATTAAATGCAGCATGGAGTGAATACATGGTACGTAAAGGAAGGCACATTCCTACTTTCACATTTAACATAAGGAACTGAGGAGGACTAGTGAAGCAGGTTCCAAAGTGTTGTGATCAAAGCAATGCTGAGGGTCAGATTTAAAGGAAGCTATCAAAACAAGACGCGCGGCCAAGAAACGCGCTCTCTGGTGAGGGAGGGGGAGGAGGGGTGAGGGAGGGGGAGGAAAGGCAGATGGCGCCTCGCCAGCGATGCGAGGAATGGAAATGCGCTCTCTGGTGAGGGAGGGGGAGGAAGGGTGAGGGAGGGGGAGGAAAGGCAGATGGCGCCTCACCAGCGATGCGAGGAATGGATGGCAGCTGCGCGCGTGCACGCTATCGTGAACGCAAGCTGGTCGCCAGCCGAAAGCCAGTGGGTTTGCACTTCCAAAACCCGCTTACTAAAACTCTCGGCCAGACCAGCGTGAGCGCTGGTGCAGGCCGAGACCTAAAAAGGAGAAGCACCTGCCGCCCGGTCCCGCGAAACATATTTCCCAGCTTCTTGCTCTCACCCATTTAACAAGCATTGGCATAGCCAATAGGTCTCGCCTTTGGGACCTTTTATGTGTTTAGTTATCCAGCACAATATCCTTGGTGCAACAACATCAAGTGTTGCATGGCTAAACACTTATAAGGTCCCAAATGCGAGACCTATTGGCTATGCCAATGCTTGTTTCCTTTACATCCAAGAAGGCGCCAGCAGATGATGACTTCTAAATGTGGCAAGCAAAGTACTGGTTTTGCAACGATTGTCCATCAGTTTTTATCTTTAAAAGCGTCGACGGAGGAAGTAGTAGATGGGGAAGGACTGACAACGGATATTCATTCATCATGCTGCCAAACTCTGAATGCAGCAGGCCGTATTTTATGGAAGAGGAAGGATGAAGCGACAATTTTTGATGGCTCATCCCCTCAAGTCTAAATAAGCCAGTATGTTCCTTGGTATGATTCTCTTTCCAAATAGTCCAAATGTAGGTCACTATTTTAATGCTGCCAGATTATATTCTATTTCCTTTTTAGTTTCATATGTTGTCTTATTAAATAAAGTTCAGACCTTGCTCCCTTGCCCTGCACCTGGGGTGCATAGGTTCATCACGGAGAGTCCTGGCTCTTCGCTGTCTTCCATTGCATGATAAAGCGGTCCCTTTATAATCACGCCTGCTGTCCAAACTGCAGCAGGACACAAGATACCCCTCCCCAGGAACGAAGGGTCACACAGTAACACCGAAAATGTGCCGTGGTTTTATTACTGTCTAATTATAACACTGGGTCCTCCGTTTCAGGGGGGCATCAGTGAAAAGTAAAGACGGCACGGTTTTGATGCCTGATAGGTTTTGAGCCTTAAAACCCACTCACTGGAATGCCCCATAAAGGTTCTTTCCTGCGTAGACATTCTGTTAAGTTGCTGGTGTATGGTCGACTTTCAGACAGTGGCTTCCTTCACTGGAAATCCCTTTAAAAATTCTGCCCAGCAGCGATATTTTGTGTGTTTGTCTGGTGGGGTCTTGTTGGATTTTGAGACCCTGGTGTCAATAAATAGAAGACCCTGGATGCGAACTTCTTCGTGGTGATCTGCTCATTCTATCATTGGATCCTCTTTTCCTTAAGTTATTTTAATATTGTGGGTAGTAATGGTATTTCTTTTATATTTCAGATTTTTTAAAACCCGTCGATTTCTGCTTGTTTTAGTTATATGGACAACAGATGGATTCGAGGGCCTATTTTGTGTATGTGAAACAGCGATCTGTGTTCGCTACTGAATGGCACAGTAACAATAAATCAGGTATTTTCGTACTGAGATCGCAAATCTTTGTGTGGGAGACACTGCCCAGTGGCTAAATTGTTCACATAGGAGATCCCTCATCCAGAATTACGGAAATATAGGGTATCAGGGCAACTCAGCCTCCCTCTGTGCCAGTGCTCGCTTAGAAACCCGAGGCTACGTGCAGTGAGCGCTACATAAAGAAATATTCGCTTTTTTTAAATGCACCTCTGCCCTACTCAAAAATATGATTTGGGAGTCGCAGGAGCGCTTTTTGCACACGGTGTGAGTTGGTGGGCCTTGTACTAAATACATGTGGTATCTAACCAAATTTGCCAACTCTTCCAAATCGTGTGAACCTTCGCACTCGTTATTTGTTTATTAATGGAGTTTTCCCCGTTTTTCCTAATAACTAAAACACGAAAGCCCTTCAGTCCTTGTCTGTTTGAGACCAAATCTTATACGCCCGATTCGTCTGTCATGGCTTCTGTCGTTCTGAAATGCTGACACGCGATTGGACATTCTCCAGGCTGTAAACTGAATACTTGCTTACACACCTGGATTAATATAAATACACATTTGTTCAGTTGCTTCGTCGCCGCTGTGTCGACGGGAGTGAGAGAAGAGTAAATAGGACGTGCTGGCTCCGGGTGAAGATGAAACGTAAGTCCCCGTTTAACATAGCGATGTGTAATGGATCCTAAAGCATAACAAGCATTGGCCGCGCGGCCGTGAAACTGACACGGCCGCGCGGCTGTGAAAGTGAAAGTAATCGCGAGCGTCCAGATGGCGAGGGAAGCCATATGGCGCCTGATCGCGCGTGAACGCAAGCTGGTCGCCAGCAAAAGCCACTGCCTGTTTGCACTTCCAAAACCCGCTTACTAAAACTCTCGCCGAGAGCAGCACTAAGCGCTGGCTCAGGCGAAACCTAAAAATGAGCTGGTTGTCCAGTACCTATTTCTGGTCGGTAAGTTTCAAAAGGCGGTCATTTCGAATGGTGAACGTCGCCTGTAAATGCAGATACCCTATCTTCTTTTTAAGATGTTTGTTAAAATTATCCTAAAAATGAATGACACCATTTCATTCCACTCTCTCCCTGATTAGTGTTGCCTCACTTGGTACACCACCACTTTAAATGCTGTTTCACCTCTCCTATAAGTTTAGTGATAAGGCTTCAGTGGCTCTCTCTGAAACAGTTTCCAGCAGCACTGCAAGCACCCGAAACTCTAGGGTTGTGAGGGTTTTCGCCAGTAAAAAACCTCTTGGTTACGTGAGATAGCAATTATTAAAGTCAAGCATTTTTATATCATACACCTGTTTTATGACATCCCTTCCTGAGAACCTAGAAAACAAAAAGAACACACCAAATACGATTGCATCTCTACACTTAACCAGGTAAACGTTTGCGCTTAAAGACCTCATTATTTGATGCTGTGCACAGAAGCCAGCGTTGCAGTGCAAACAATGATGCCATTGGTGACACCGAAGAAGGCTGTTACTGGATTATTCCAAGTGAAAGGGTTCCTCCTCCTAGCAAGCTTATAACACACAGTTCTTGCAAAAAACGTTAACTTCTGGGTTTGAAAAATGTATCTTCTGCTTATCGTTCTTGGTTCCATCGCGCGCTCTATTTAAACACGATGCACACGCGCCAATCGGCTCAAACACCAGATTCTCCGCAAGAGGAACCTTGCTCCACAATGGTAAGTAAACTAAACGTATGCAATTATTGTTCTAGGGAATCACGTATGGATGGACTGGGGGCCATATTGATGAGTGTGCGCTGGTAGCGTAGACGGAGGATCTTGTACTTCCATTGTTTTTCCTAGTACGGGAGGGGCCGCGATCTCGTTTCTCTAGCATGGAGTGCGCAGGCATCGGCCCATTTGTGGAATGGTACACGCTCATTAACATGGCGGCAGGTGCCACGCAGACGAGAGAATCCCTCGTAGGTTCAGGTGCATGTTTTCATTATGTGTATGCATGCTGACTTATATAGACCAACACATAGGCGGGACATAACATTGAGGAAAGTAATGGGAGGTAGGGGTCAATGCAGGAGATGGAGTTTAAGGAAGCCGAGGAGCTGCGGTTCAGTGGGGGTGATGCCATTGGGGGCTATGGTGACTGAGGCAAATGGGTAGCAGCAATATTTAGATGTAAGGGACACTCATCTGATATCTCTATAACTGGGAGGTCAGACACACTGTAAGACATAAGCACTGCCCATGAGGTGGTACATTTTTAGGTTGAGCCTCAGCCAGCGTGCATGCGCTCCTCTGGCATCTGTTGTAGTAGAGTATGGAAGAGAAACCCCGCCCACTCTCCACCCATATTTGTCATTGGCTTCTGTGTTTGTCCTTCATAAATGCTGGCTTCTGATTCAGTAATCAGTTTGTTAGTCCCTCCTTAGTACCTACTTTTCTTCATTTGTAACCTCCCATGGTTACTGGCCCCTTTACTTCGGTTCTTACACGGTACTGTTATTTAGTCTTGTAAGCACTATTTTCTTTATTGAGTTTCTCCTACTTCAGGCACGACGTGCTTTGCTTTTGTTTAGTCCTCCATGCGCACTTTCACTTTCGAAGCAGCCGGGACAATGGCCGCTGCTTGTCTGCAAAATGCCATAGGTCTTGCATTCAAATGAAAAAAAAAATGCTTCTCCTGAAAAAAGAAGAGGCACCTGTCGCCCGGTCCCGCGCCATGGCCCCTGCTGTGCAACATGTACCAAATCAACAAGTCAGCGCCCTACGAGACACTCATGGAGGTGAGATCCAGGAGTTTTAGGCAGCCTCACTAAGGGTGTGGTTCAGTCTGTTTCCAGACTTTTTCACGTTTGACATGTTAGGGAACTTGGACGTAGAGAGCGAGGTAGAAATTGGGTGATCTGCCCAGGATCACAGAGGCCGCGGTGAGTTGAGTAGCTCAAATCTAATGCCGCAGCAAGCTAGTTGCTACTGAACTTCAGTGTGAATATGTGACTTGCCCTACCTGTGGTCAGGGTTGGACTGGGATAGAAAAAATGCCCGGGCGTCCGAATAAAAGTGGCCCTATTAGTGGATTAGATGTTTGCAAACTTGGGCAGTTGTCAACTTGTAAAGGCACACTAAAGTGTTTTGAAATGTATGGTAGAATATATCGATTTGAGCTTTCTGCAGGCAATGTTGGTTTTTAATATCAGGGAAGTCAACAGTAAAAATCGGCCTAGCAGACAATAAAACAGGACCACAAATAGACAAGAAACCTGTCAGACTAGCTCATCCAGGGGACTGGCTCATTGCGCCTATAGGGCAGTCCGATCATGTCTGTGGCAATGCTACTTTGCTGGCAGTAAAACTGGTAGCAGATTACTAAGTGGCATTTTCCATTTTCCCACTGGGAATGCAGAAGACATGGGGGTAATAGGGCGCAAGGTAAACACGTTGTTTTTTAAAATTAGTTTTCTATGTTTACAAGTAGGGTAGATTGCAGGATGATGGCGTGCATTTGTTGCAGAAGTCAGTCTTCAGGTCTAAGGAGTTTAGAGACTACATTCCCAGAATACACAGTAGGCACGTTACGTATGCACACATTTAAAACCTACAAATATTGTCTTTTGAGAGTGCAAACCATGTTTTCAAACACACTTTGAGACAGAACGAATGAACAGGTGCGGTAACCCACTGAGCAATCACAAGTGCACCTGTGTTCTTGTCTGTTGGCACTGTAACCATATCCTGATATGACCTTCTTAGTGAGAGTGTCGGCAAAGATGGTGACGGATCACCGTTCCTGCTGGGCTTAGCCCTTTCTTTACTGATAGCAGAGAGTTCCAGCTCCAAACCTTGGAAGGCGTTGAGGAAGGCGTCGCACCTGAGCCCTCTACTGTTGCATTTGGAGGTTCGTCACGTTTTCTTCATGTACTTGGAGGGTACACTGTGAGTTCACCCCCTGGTGGACCAACTGCTGGAAACTCCTCAGTACTATCCCATGGGACTTTCTTGAATTGCGAGATATTGCGAGATATTGCGGGTTACACTCTCCTGACCTCTTCGAGCGGTTACTTTGGTGCCCGTGACTTCCACCACTACCCACGGGTCTAGTCCAAACGGTAAGCGGAACTTCCCTCTGGGATGGCGGTCTTGTACCTATACTCGGTCTAAGTTGGCGGGGGTATGCCCAGACGTGGGTCCCTTGCTCACTTTGCCACTGGTTTCAAGCAAGCCTGGCTGATGACGGCTGGAATGCCAGAAACCGGTCCTAGGATGCTTGTTTCCGGTCCAGGGAAGACATGGCTTGGCAGTTCGGGCTGGACTGTTCCCATGAGGCACAGGGTCAGACTGATTTGCATATGGCCATGTCTGAACTGGGGTGGTGGAGTGAGCTAAAGAATGATGATGGATTAAACCCAGATCAGTTGACTGGGGGTGAGTGTTTGATTGGCTCAAACGTTCCGTCCATCATCCCCTTTTGTATCGCCCTATACTCGGTCTCCCACCAGGATTGAATGTTCTCGAGCGTGTCTTCTCTGGGAGGCTTTCTCATTGGTACAGGATCTTCTAGAGTCAGATTGATTTGGGGGGTTAGGTGTGTTATCCCACACAGGGTGATGTGGGATTGTGTCTATCACAGTTCGACCAAAGCATAGTTTGCTCTGAGAAATACCGGTGGTGCAGTGCGGGGTGAGCCGGTATTCTCATAGGAATTGGTACAAAGCTTGCTCCAGGTTGCGGTTTTCTGCTAGGGCGATCTGAATAGTCTTGTTGAGGGTTCTCATCAGGCGTTCCACTTCGCCATTGGCTTTAGGCCATCACGGGGTTATCCGGCGGTGCTTGACATAATGGGACGCTAGATAGGCCATCAATTACAAGCTGGTAAATGGTGGGCCATTGTCAGTACGGATCTCTCTGAAGAGTCCGTGTGTTGCCATGAGTTTTTCTAGCTTTGGAATGACTTCCACCCCAGACTTTGTGGACACAATTTCTACTTCAGGGTATCGTGAGAAGTCGTCTACCACTACTAGCATGTGTTTTCCTCCGGGGAGACTGCAGAAATCTGTGCTCACCCTCTCCCACGGGGCGCCAGGAGCTGCTTCAGTGATGTTTGGCGCAGGCCTATCTGGTAGGCTAGTCGCCAGGCAGACGGGACAATGCTTTACAACTGCTTCCATCTTTTGGTCGAGGCCGGGAAACCAGACTTTACTCCGAAGTCGGTTTTTTGATTTGACGATCCCTTGGTGGGCCCAGTGCGCAAGGAGAGCGGCTTTGTGGGTCAGGCTTTTGGGTATCACAAGGCGTGGGGCCCTCAGGAGACAGCCGTCGGTGGTCACAGAAAGTTCCTGGCAAACTTGGTACAAGGCTTTTAGGATCGACTGAGCGGTCTCTGTGCGGCGCGGCGTTGGGTTCTGCAGGGCTTTCCAGTCACCCGATGCGACTGCTTGGATTGCAATCTGAAGGCAGTCGTCTTCCTTCGTGGCCTCTATGATGTCGTCTAGGGAGATTGGGAGAAGTCGGGATCTCTCTACGACCATCCTCACATAATCTTCCATGGCGGCAGCTTCTGCGGCTTCTGGGAGTGTGGCAGGCCGAGCGTGTCTTGACAGGAAGTCCGCTGGGTTTCGGGTGCCAGGCCGATATTCAACGGTGAACTGAAATTCCTGCAGTTGCAAGATCCACTTCTCGATCCTCGGAGGAGGGCATAACGAGGAGCCTTGAAACAGCGGAACTAAAGGCTTTTGGTCGGTGATGACTGCAAACAGGTGGCCGTACAGATATATGTAGAGGTGTCGACAGCTTCACAGGATTGTCGCTTCCTTCTCGATCTGTGAGTACCGCTGCTCCGTTGGCATGAGTGTTCGGCTGGTGTAAGCCACTGGAGCCCATTCTCCGCATTCTTGACGCTGGGCTAGGACTGCGCCTAGCCCGGTGGGGCTGGCATCCACTACGAGCTGTGACTCTCTTTTGGGATCGAAATATACCAGTGTGGTGTCTGCAGACTGGGCTGCCTTGGTCTGTTGGAACGATTCTTCCTGCTCGGATTCCCATGTCCATGTGCTGGTGGCTTTTGTCAAGTCTCTGAGCGGCCTGTTAAGTCTGATAAATTCTTGATGAACCGTCCGCAGTAGGTTACCGTGCCCAAGAAACTGCGGACTCCGGACACTGAGGTTGAGGCTGGTGCTTCTTGGATGTCCTTCAACTTGTCAGGACCCGGGCCGATACCCTTATTGGAAAACCAATAGCCAAAAAAGCTGATGTCTTTCCGCAGGAAGACACACTTCTCTCGGTGTAGCGTGAGCCCATTGTCTTTGAGGCGCAAGAAGACGGCTTGGAGACGGAGGAGGTGTTCTTCCAACGTGGGAGCGTGCACCAGAATGTTGTTGCTCACGTTGAGCGCTCCTTTTAGCCCATGGAGGACGTTCTTGATTATGTTCTGGAAGACTTCGGCAGTGCTGGAGATCCCAAAGTTGAGCCTGGTATACCTCCAGAGCCCTGCGTGAGTCGAGAATGTAGTGATGGGGCGGGAGTCTGGGTGTAGGGGTATCTGATGGTAGCCGGATCGGAGGTCCATTTTGGAGGACCACTTGGATCCTGCCAGCTCCCCGATGATATCATCCACGGTCGGTGTGAGGTGGCGTTCTCGCTAGGTTTGGTATTCTCATATCTGCGCAGATGCGTACAGCGTCGGCTGTTTAGGCTTCTTCGCCACGACGATGGGGGATACCCATGGCATTGGTCCGCTCACCCGCTCGATGATGCCCGTTCTTTCTAGGAGCTGGAACTCGGCCTCCACCTTCAGCTGAAGATGGAAGGCAATTCTTCGGTGCCCGAGGGCAATTGGAGCTACTGACTTGTCGATGTGTAACTGGATGGCTGGTCCTTTCAAACACCCAATCCCCTAAAACAATGGCGTGAAGTCCTGCAGTAGGCGGTCTAGGTCATGTGCGTGCACGTCGAATGCAAACTGGATTAGGTTGAGGTCTTGAGTGATGCGGCAGCTAATTAGGAATCCTGACCCTTCTTGTGACACGTAGACCTTTGCGCGTTGATGGGTGGTGTCATGAGAGAGATCGGCCTGGAAGAGGCTCCACAACTTTAGTGGTGACCGGTTGCCGAATGCATATACCTGCATGTTGGTGTTGCAAAGCGCTGGCGGATTGGGTAGTCTGCGGTAGATATTTTGCGTCCATGAGGTTGATGGTGGCTCCTGTGTCAATGAGCACGGCGACGGAGTGGTCTTGCACTCCAACCTTGCAAATTGGTGCGGGTTGCCGGGTGGCTGTGAGCGTAGTCAGTATCCTTACTACGTGGCTCTGGCCACGTCATCTTCGTCCATGTCGCTGTTGGGGGAGTCATCCGGGTGCGGTTCGACAGCATGCACTTGCCTTGGTGGGCCTTTGGGCCGTCTTTTTTGTGACGAGCGGCAGACTTTGGAGAAGTGATTCTGTTTCCTACATGCAATGCAGGTCTTGTTGCTTGCAGGGCAGGCTCCGTTGTGAGGGTATGGGCCTCCGCACCACCCACACATGCGACTCTGTGGGCTTTGTTTGGCTGGGTGTGGTGTCGGTTTGGTGAGCTTCAGTCTGGTCCCCCGCATCTCCGTGTGTACAGCGTTAACTGGCTCTTCCTTGATAGGTGCTGTGGAGGCAGGGTCCATGTGAGGTTCCCTCGCTTTGAACAGCTCTTTGGAAGGCCCTAGCATCAGGATGTCCCTCATGGGCATGTTGTGCTCCTGCAGGCTGCGTTTGCGCAACTTGGACGAGGACCACCCTTGGTTGAACTGCTCCCGGATTTCGTCATCTTAGTCCGGGAGGGGTGCATGTGCTCGCAAGTTCTCTCAGAAGCCCGTAGAAAACGTCAACAGATTCATCTGGTAGCGGCCGAGCTTGGTGAAGGAGAAACCGCTCATAGTCAGGGTTGGCGTAGGGTTTGAAATGCGCGGTGATGGCATCACGCATGGTGGTGTAATTTCTCAGAGGTCCTGCTTCCCGTACTGTCTTGGAGATCTTGTGGATGTCTGCTCCCCCCAGGTGAAGGAGCATGGGCCGTCGACGCTGGGCTGGGATTTCCGCCGGTTCAAAGTAGGTCTCCAGATGTTCAACCCACGCCTTCCAGCGCGACGCTTGGGACAGGGGAGGGCCCGTGATGGTGAACGGCTCCAGCGGCAGGACTATCATCATGGTGGAGAGTGGAGGGTTGCGTCAGTAGTGGTCAGTCAAAATGCTGTGTTGCCGCAGTTCTGGGCATATTCAGAGGAAGCAGTACCACGGCACTGGTTTGCAAGTGCAGCGCTGTGCTCTTGCACAGCTTTGCAAGGGTGCTCTGGCAGGGTGCGCAGAGGTGTGAGTCTTCTGGATTGGCTGTAGACAGAGCAGGTGGTGCCTGTCTGGGTTGTGTGGGTCAGCCACCTATTCAGGCTGTGTGGTGACAGGGCTGCTTACTGGACTTCCTTCACAGCAGTACTCCAGGGCAGGAGCCTGTGCGGCAGCGGCGCGTGGGTAACAGACGTCTCCTTTGAAGCAGCAGGCTGGGCAGTGCACAGGGAAGGGTCGCCACATGGAGGCTGCTGCTGGGGCCACGCTTGCTTCGCCGCAATGCCAAAGCGGCTCTGGTAGGGGGCGCTGCAGCGGTTTGCCGGCACCGCCGTACGCGGCTCACAACGGAGCACGCACCGCTTGGAGACAGTGGCAGGATGGGGGCGCTCACCGCTCGAGATCTGCTTATCGGCAATGCGCGGAGCTGGCACAGTACGTAGGCGGCAAGTGGGCGGGGCGTTTACCGCCAGAGAGCCGATGGAAGGCGGCCGTTGCAGCAATCAGAAAGGCAGAGAAGCCGCGATGCGAGGGTGTCGTGCTCGGCGGTCGTGGCACCGCAGGGATGACGGCTGTGGTCGCCTGCTGATCATGTGCAGGTAGGTGGCCGGTGGGGTACACAGTGGGGCGTAGCCACCTCGTTGCCAGTGTTGTGTCGTGATGCGATGTGACCGGCCTATATTTACAAAACTGCCTGCATCACACACAAAGCCTTACACACGTCCTCCCCTTGTTACCTGGCGAATAAATTGAAATTGTCCGGTGGCTCTCGCCCTTCTCGCAATGCGGAAAAGCTTCTGCTTGAGCCCCCGTCTTCAAAAGAGAAAGATCGATGGCTCAATCCTTCTCGGGCAATGCGGTAAGAATCTGGAACTCGCTTCCCCCACTGCTCCGTGCCACCTCCTCTACCCGGATCTTCAAAGCTGACCTCAAGTCTCTTCTATTCCAAAGACACTTCCAGAACTAATACGTTCGGTCTTAGGCCCCTCTAGGAAGTTCGCCCGTCAGTTTAAAGTTGTACTTTTGTCTGTTCATTCCTTACTTTGTGTGTTGTGTTGGTTTTTATGTGCGTGTTCCCCCAGGTTAAGTCCCCTGTGAAGTCACGCCCTCTCTACTACCTCTAGGAAGCTCTTCCATGATAGGAATTATGTATTCCAAGCCTATAGAAGGGCCTTCTCAGTGTGCTTTGAGTTACTGCCACTTATTACAGTATTATGCCTTTAGTGGTATTTTGTACCCCATGTATCATATATTTTGTACCCCATGTACCCCCTGCTGAATTCACGCCCTCTCTACTACCTCAAGGAAGTTCTTCCACTATAGGAAATTCTGTACTCCAAGCCTATAGAAGTGCCTTCCCAGTGTGTCATGTGTGACTGCCACTTATTGCAGCATTATACCTCCATTTGTATTTGGTATCCCTTGTTTCATGCACATCTGTCACTTTTTCCTATTGGAACTTATTCCTCTTTTTGTATTTGGTTTGTTTGTTTTTGCACAATTGTCACTTTTCTTCATGCAATGTAACGCTTGCCTTTGTATTATGCTCATTTGTATCCTCCTCCTTATGTAATGTTGCTAATCCTGTTGTGAAGCGCTCTGACACCCTCGGGTAAAGTCCGCGCTATATAAAAATGCATAAATAAAATAAATAAATAAATATATTGGACGCACAAAATATATTGCACACAACGTGTCTGGTAATAGCCAGTAGACTAGCAACGCCCGGAGCCCCGGGCTCTTTATTCATTTTGCTTACACTGGACTCAGCGCACGCCAGTCCAGCCCACTAGGGTTACGTGCAGGGGGTCCCAACTGATCTCTCCCCCACAGAACTGGGAGAGGTGGTCTCGCCCTGACGTCAACAACATTACACACCTCACCTCGCTGCACTAGACAGGGATTGTATGTCATCTCCTGACATAAATCGCATTGCTCCGGACTAGAATATTGAGTCTTCACTCTGTGAGGAAGTGAGCGTGCAGCCACTTTTAGGTAAAGCGTTTACCTCACCTTACTGCGTAAGGCAAACTGAGACACTTCTTTCTTTCCAAGATAACGTCGTCGATGTGGGAAGACTAATCTTGTCTTTACCAATTCCCCAAACCGACTAGCGATTATACTCACAATGTCCAAGCCAGTCTCACAACGGATACCCCTGGCTATGGATATGTACTGGTAGCCAAATTTCACCCTAAAATAAGATGGTCTTCAAGAAAATCACTCAAACATCACATTCTCTACTTCATAGCATGTTGTGTGTAATGTCGAAGGCTACGGGGCAGCCGAGGACAGACTAGGCCACAGGTTCGGGCCGTGACGTCACAGAGGGTACACGGAGACGGTTTGCTGGCATTGGGCCAAAGACCCCGAGCGGTCTTGCGCCCCTTTATTTATGCCCTTGGGCGAGCCCGCCCTCGGGATGCGTGGGTGCGTGAGTGGTGTGCGTAAACGGGCCGGGTGGCTCCGTTACTACATCCCTCCAATCTTTTAGATACATCGACCTATTTCTGGAAAACCGCTCAGATCTTCTGAGCACACCACGCAAAGTCTCTCAGTCTCTGATTAGGGGTCGGATTCGGTCGGAGCCCATACTTCTGGCTCCGGGAGCTCTTCCTTGCTTCTGAGCCTTCAGGCTCCTCCTCTGGTGCGGGTATAGCATCCTCAGGACTCGTCCTGTCCTCCACTGCCTCTGATTCTCTTCGGGGTTGCAATGGCACCTCCTCCTGGTGACTTCGCTGGACCTCCGCAGGGATCACTCCTTCACCCCCTTCCAGCTCTTCTGTGAGTTGGTCATTCATCTGTACGTCCCTGGGGACTCTTTTGAACCAAGAGGTGTTCCTTGTGACCACCCGGGTGCCCCGCATTGCCGATACCATGGTCCCTTGGATGTTGACTACTTCCCATGTTTCTGGCTCATATGGGGTGCGATACTTCCAGTTTGGGTGGCGGTCTTTTATTATCACTCTGTCCCCAACTTGAATGCTCATGGGTTGAGCCCTGCGAGCCCGGCTCGCCTTGTCATTATTTAACTTC
Organism: Calotriton arnoldi; assembly: GCA_963921515.1. Lineage (NCBI taxonomy): Eukaryota > Metazoa > Chordata > Amphibia > Caudata > Salamandridae > Calotriton > Calotriton arnoldi. The sequence continues at coordinate 1,904,610 of CAWUFW010002794.1, read as the reverse complement.
CTTCTATTCTGTGCGGCGCTTTGATCCATCTCTGGAGGACTCCAGGATCGATTGGCAGGCACACTGTCTCTCGGGGCCCGTCGGAATAGCAGATGGGCTGGAGCGCACCTGGTGGTGCAGTGTGGGGTTTGGCGATATGCACTTAGAAACTGCGATAGGCACTGCTCGGCATCGTCTCCTTTGTCCACCCCGATCCTTAGGGCCCGGTTCATCGTGCGCATGGACCGCTCCACCTCGCCGTTTGCCTGGGGCCACTGTGGAGTGATCTTCCTGTGTCGGATACCGCGGGAGGTTAGGTAATCCTGGAACTCTCTTCCTTGGAACGGCGGTCCGTTGTCGGATTTGATCTCGTCTGGCAGGCCCATCATTGCGAACGTGCGATCCAACACAGCCTTCACGTGGGAGAACGCCGTTGATGACACTACTTCCACCACCGGAAACTTCGAGTGGGAGTCAACTAGCACTAGCGTGTTTCGTCCATCTGGGAATGATCCAAAGTCGATGCTCACTTTGGACCATGGTTCCGGGCACGGGTCTTCGGTGATCACTGGGTGTGGCGCAGGATCGCCACTCGTGATGCTGCAAGAGTGACAGTTGCGTACTACCTCCTCTACCATTACATCCATTCCGGGGAACCAGACCTTGCTCCTCAGTCTGGCCTTGGTCTTCGATGTGCCTTGATGACCTTGGTGTGCCAGCCGGACCACCTCCCCCTGCAGACTCTTTGGGATCACGAGGAGGCTCCCCTCAAGACCACTCCGTGAGGGCCTTCGCTGAGTTCGTTTTTACTCTCCACACCTGTTGTCGAAAGATTTGTTCCTCCGCCGTGAGGGAGCTGACGCCGTCCAGAAAGTGACCCCAGTTTCGGTTTACCAATGTGCCCTTGACTTTGACGAGGCACTCGTCTGCCTCTGTGGCTTTCCCCACGTCTTCAAGCGTGAGTGCAACAGGACACGCTTCCAGGGAGACCATGCGAACATACTCCTCGGTGTACTCTTCATCCGCCGGTTTGCGGAGCGACGGGGGTGAGCTAGGGTGGCGTGAGAGAAAATCTGCCGGGTTGTTGGCCCCTGGCCGGAAAATCACCTCGAAACTGTACGTTTGTAGCTGCACTGCCCATCTCTCGATCCGTGGAGGTGCGAGCCGAGCGGTACCGGCAAAAAGCGGGACGAGGGGCTTGTGGTCAGTGACCACTCGAAATTCGTGTCCATAGAGGTACAGATGGAAGTGCTGGCACGCCCATTTTATTGCCAGAGCCTCTCGTTCTATCTGTGCATACCGCATCTCTGTGGCCGTCAGCGCACGACTGGCATATGCGGTGGGGACCCATTCTCTTGACTCGGTTTCCTGCATCAGGACGGCCCCTAACCCAACTGGGCTGGCGTCCACCACGACCTCCGTGCGTCGATGCGGACGAAAATATGCCATGACTTTGTTGTCGATGAGGGCGCTCTTGACTGCCTGAAATGCCAGATCTTCCTTGGCAGACCAGGCCCATGGTTGGCCTGCTTTCGTGAGGACACGGAGTGGCTCGGACAGAGATGCGAGGTTGGGGATGAACCGGCCACAGTATGTGGCCATTCCCAGGAAACTTCGTACTTCAGTGGCCGAGGTAGGTCTCGGGGCAGATCGAATGGCCTCTGCTTTCTTCGGGTCTACACGCAGTCCGTCCCTGGAGAAAATGTATCCGAAGAAGTCCACTGACTCCTGATAGAACGAACATTTGGATCTGTGTAGGGTGAGTCCATTGTCTGCCAGTCGCTGCAGGGTTGCTCGGAGGTGCGTGTGGTGTTCCTCGAGTGTCTTGGAGAACACGAGGATGTCGTCACTTAAGTTTATTACTCCTGGTAATCCGGAGAGCGTCTCCCTTATTGCATTTTGGAACATCTCCGCTGCTGACGAGACTCCAAAACTCAATCTCTTGTAGCGACGTAGCCCAACGTGAGTGGAAAATGTTGTGATGTTCCGGCTGTCAGGGTGGAGCTCCAGCTGGTGATACCCCGCATTGAGGTCCAGTTTGGTGAACCATTTGGCGCCGTTCAGGTCGGCAACGATGTCGTCCATCGTAGGCGTAAGGTGTCGCTCCCTCTTTACAGCCTTGTTCGGCAGGCGCATGTCGACGCATAATCGAATGGCCCCCGACTGCTTTGGTTTTGGGGCCACGACGAGGGGGGACACCCACGGGGTGGGGCCCGACACTTTTTCTATCACCCCCAGGTCTTCAAGCTTTCTTAGTTCTTCCTCCACCTGCGGCCGCAGGTGGAGCGGCACCCTCCGGTGCCTTAGCGCCATGGGCCGGACTGTTGAATCTACATGTAACTTAAACGTCTTCCCTTTCAGGCATCCCAGGCCTTCAAATAACATGGGGAAATCTTTGAGCATCTCTCGTGCGTGTAGATCGTGTACTTGATTAGCAAAAAACACAAGTTCCAGGTCTTCTGCCGTGTGGCAACTGAGGAGGGTGCCCCTTCTCCCTTCGGTGACATGGAATTTCGTGCTCAGGCTCCGTCCGTCACTGGTGACGTCGACCTCCATGACTCCTCGTAGAGGGAGCGGCTCATCACTGTCGTACGTGTATATCCTTGCTTTGGACGGTAGGAGCTGCGGGCGTGGCACTAGTTTCTCGTACTGGTCACTGTCCATTACGTTGACAGACGCTCCGGTGTCTATGAGGGCACTCACAGGGAACCCTGCTACGGTGATACTGCACATGGGCGGCGGGCGGCGCGTGGACCCTTCTCTGCCAACGAATGACACAAAGAATACTTCGTCTTCTTCCGTCCCATAGTCGAACCCTGGCGATGGGTCGTCAACTTGGTTATTTGAATCTTCTAGTGTCAGCTGTCGTACCGCTGTTGTAAACCTACGCGGGCCTGGGGTATTGCTCCGCCCTCTTCCGCTCCTGCAGACTTTGGCGAAATGATTGATTTTTCCGCATTGCGAACACGTTTTCCTCTTGCAAAACATTTTCCTCCTGGGGGTGATCCATGCCGCAGTTGCCGCACGTGTTTTTCTGCGTAGGCCTCGGGATTCCTCTCGATTGTGGTGGGCGTCTGTGGACCACATCCACTCTCTCCTCCTTGACATGGGGTGTCCGCTGTGATGTTGCTGGCCGATTCAGAGCCGCTTCCATTTCGTCCGCCCGGGCGTTGGACAGTTCATGGGACCTGGCGAGTACTAGGATTTCGTCGAGGGTGATGCCTGGCTGTCGTAGCACGAGGCGTCGTAGCGAGACTGACCTGCAGCCTTGAATGAGCTGTGCGCGGATTTCCGCCCTCTGATCTGGCAGCGTGCATGATGTTGCGAGCTTCCGTAAGCGGGCGTAGAAAACGTCTATGGTTTCGGCCTCTCCCTGTCTTGCTTGCCTGAGTTTGAACCATTCGAAATCCGGGTTGATTTGGGGATCAAAGTGGCGGTTCAGAGCTGCAACCGCCCCGGCGTAGTCGTGATCCTCCCCCTATCCGGCAAGGTCTCGAACAGGTCGTACAATTCTGCTCCTCCATAGCACATGAGGAGTGATCTCTTCACTCTCCCGTCCCTCTCTCTCACTCCGATAAAGTAGTGGTCCAGACGACCGATCCAGGAACGCCATCGTGTTGCGGCTGTTGACGGGTCAGAGAGTTCACTGAAGGGCGGCAACGGGGCAGCCGTGCCATGACCTGGCGGAGCGGGTGCTTGATGTGCGGCCTGTTGCAGTGCGGGGGCCAGTAGTGCGTCCTGCTGAGGGGCCGGTGCTGCTGCGGGGGCACCCCCACCGACGGCGGCCGGGTTGTTCATTTTTTTTCTCTACAGCCGGTACTCTCTGCACAGACACAGCAGGATGTGTGGCGATTTTCTTAGCAGTCCCCTTCGGTGTGGTGATTATTGTAGCAGTCTTCACCCCCTACCAAGCAGCAGGCTCAGCGCACGTGATGGTGGCGCTGGTGCAGGTACCACGACACAGGGTCTTCCCCCTGGCGTCTCCAGGCTGTGTGTGGTGTCTGTGCACTGGTGCCTTCTGGTGCTGTGCCAGAAAACGACTCCTAGGCTTGCCCCCCTTTTTTTTTTTTTTTTTTTTTTTTTTTAAGTCCTCCCCGTCGGGCAGGCTGTTGAAGGCACAGGCAGGCTAGGCTGGAAGTGGTGCTCCTTATAATCTCCCTGCTTGCGAGGGTCGAGTTCTCCCCTTCGTGCGTTTTTCCTTTTCTTCTTCAGGACGCGCTGTGGTAAGCGCGTAGCTTCACTCTCCGGCTCTACCACATGGCAGTGGGAGCGCGGCCGAGCAGCAGCTGTTTTGGGCCCTCGTCAGTGGATGCTGCGCAACGCTGTGACAGGATGGCGCTCGCTCGCATTCACTCACTCTCGCGCAGGGTTTGCCTCACCTCATGCGCTGCTCCACGCGCCGTAGACAACTCCTGTCAGTTCACGCTCCCTGCTGTGGCGCGCCTGCCGATGCGGCACACCCGGAGCCTGACGCGGCTCCCGTGAGGTAACTTCACGCGGGGTTGGGCACCCGCTGCCGGTCCGGTTTGGCGCCACCAGCGCGAACTGCGGGAATTCCGGGACTTCGGGGACACAGGCACCGGGCAGCAACTGCGGGTGCGAGGCGTGGGACAGACCCACCCTTCGTCGCCAGTGTAATGTCGAAGGCTACGGGGCAGCCGAGGACAGACTAGGCCACAGGTTCGGGCCGTGACGTCACAGAGGGTACACGGAGACGGTTTGCTGGCATTGGGCCAAAGACCCCGAGCGGTCTTGCGCCCCTTTATTTATGCCCTTGGGCGAGCCCGCCCTCGGGATGCGTGGGTGCGTGAGTGGTGTGCGTAAACGGGCCGGGTGGCTCCGTTACTACATCGTGGTGTATCACATGGTCACATCCCATCCTCGTCGCCAGAGCGAAAAGTGCAAAGGGTCATAGACGAGGTATCACACAAGTAGAGGTTGGAACATAAGTTTAATGCAAACACCTCAGCCACAACCTGGTTCAAACTGTCACTTCACTATCCCAGTTCCAACCCCAGGCTAGCTCCAGGATCGTGGGGGAACCAGGATTCTACAGTCTCAGACCATTCCCCAGTGACATGCTCCCCAGAGACAGTTGTAAGGATGTCACACTGTGGTTCTTTGGTCATTTCAGCTTTGGTATTCCTCCTGAATAAATAACTGGGATGGTTACATAGGGTAAATAATTTATTTGTACATGGTTGATTAAAACCTTTACAAAACAATTAAAACATTGCAAAAAATTAACTTTATACGACTTTCTAAAATTTAAAAATTTACTTAATATCGATTTATGGCCATCATTGTAATTAAAAGTTCGTGACTTCAGGACACCGTCTCGGAAGTATTCGGTCTGGCTTTTATTAATCCGCAGTCAACATGTTCTTCTGTCTTTTTGCTACTAGTTCAAAAAACTTTGTGACCCGACAGTTTAATTTTGTTTTGGTAGGGTTAAAGCACAGTTTGACCGCCTGCCTGCATGTGCGAACACCATATAGTTTAAACGATGGACGTAATAAATTGTACCTCAGGTCCTTTAATTTGGGGCAAATACAGATTACATGAATGATATCTTCTTTGCCAGATTTGCACAAGCGACAATGTTGCGGGAGTTTTTCTTACCCAAGGCGGCAGATGAGGGGCAGCTGGAATTACACCAAGGCGTAATTTTAAAAACTTTTCTTTTGTCTTTAGATTCATTCCAATGTTAAGATACACTTGAGGTTGCAGTGTTACATAGTCGCTGAGTGTAATCCAGCCGTGCGCTCTTTTGGATAATGTCACCTTATCCTCAATAGAGGAAATAATACGTGCTGATTTTTTCGCAACTTTTTTAAAAGACAAGAGATCAGTAAGGGTGCCCCAGAGGTCTAACAGTCCCAAGGTTTGGAGTGAGTCAAATAAGTAATCTCTTGCAGAGGATGTTCGATGGCGGAGCAGCTCTTCCCATAAATTTGAATTTAAAGAACCAACCTCAGCGCTGCGAATCTTGTGCCAAGTAGTGACATACATGCTCCGTCTTTCCAGTGTTTGTTTTAACAGACCAAATTCAAGCCGAATTTGCGCTGGAGAAACGTATCTTGGCAGGTTGAAGATTGCCCTGTATGAGTTTGCTATCACTATATCCAATAGCGCAGCATCCTTTCCTTGAAGGGGTTCACTCCCATATGTAAGGGTCGGCTGTAGCTTTGCTCGCAGGACCTGGAGCAAGGGGTTAAGCGTTAAGTCAGGAAGCTTGACCTTTAAAGATTTTATCGCCAAACAAGTCACAGTTCCCTTCCCTCGCAAGGACTCTAGTTGTTGTTTGAACGAGTTCTTATGGTCCAAGATTACTCCCAGGTATTTATAGGTAGTTACGAGATCCAGCCCTTGTCCATTTAGATGCCAATTGTTTTTCCTTTTTTCCGATAATTCACTGTCATGACTTTAGATTTAGCAAAATTTATTTGCAAGCAGTTCCTTTCCGAAAAGGTGTGGGTTACATTCAAAAGATGTTGGAGGCCAATCGGAGTCCGACTGATTAAGACCAGATCGTCTGCGTACAACAGATTGGACAACTGAGTTTTCCCTAGTTTTGGTGCATGGCAGGGGCACTTATCGAGTTCTCCTGACAGGTCTGCAAGAAAAAGGTTAAATAAAAATGGAGCTAGAACACAGCCCTGTTTTAACCCTTTTGTTGTTGGAATCGATTTAGAGAGATGTGTTCCTGCTCCTAATTTAACCTTGATCCAGGTGTTTGTGTGCAGTAATATCAGTTGGTCCAAGAGTCGTTTCGGTATAACCCAGTTTTCCAGTTTCCTCCAGAGTTTATTTCGATCGACGTGATAAAAAGCGGCAGTATAATCAATGAAACACAGGAAAAGGGGAGTTTTGGTCTCTTTTGCTGCATCCATCAGCATGGTCAATGCCATGATGTTTGTAACGGTCCCTTGACCCTGGCAAAAGCCTGTTTGATTAATAGGGAGGATGGAATTTTCGGACCCCCATGTTGTTAACTCCTTCAATATGGTTCCTGCATAATACTTGGCCTCCACGTCTATAAGAGCGATAAGCCGGTAATTATTTGGAAGTTTCCTGCTGCCTTGTTTAAAAATTGGGCTTAATACTGATCCAAACCAGGACTCCGGTAGTGTCAATGTGTCCTTTATGTTTTTAAAAACCGGTGTTAGTGCTACACTCCAAAATTCAGCATCTGATTTATATAACATTGGTGGGATGCCGTTTGGACCAGGGGCACCTGTTGGTCTGCCCCTAGCTATTTGCCTCTTGATTTCCGCTGATGTGTAAGTAGAGTGTTCAATCTCAACAGAGGCAGTAGAACTTAAATCTAACTTTAATTTACCTACACAAGGAGATGACGTAGTTCCTCTTGGGTCTGAGTCTTGAAAAGTTACCATTGTACCGCAGTTGCTTGTTTTTTCTCTACAAACTACTTTACTGGGCCCTTTTGTCCCTACTTCATCAAGACGTTCCCCGTTGTCAGCGAATGTGTTGTTAAAATGCTTGAAGAGGTAATTTGTCCATGCTTCCTCCGTTATATTAGAATTTAGGCCAAGATGGTCTGGATTCTTTAATCTTTTGATCATATGCCAAAACCTTGAACTGTTTTTCCGTTTAACTTCATAAAGGAGCTTGGCCCATAAATCTTCATTTTTTCGCATCTTTTTTCCCATTTCATCCTTTTTAGCAGTTGTTTTGCTTCCCGTAAAACTTTTTGTAAGTCTTGATTTAATGGATCTTTCCTCATCTGTCTCAATGTTCGGTTTATAATCTGCTTTTGGATTTTCATTTCTGGAGTGGGTTGCGTTTTAGTCGATGCTCCCGTTTGATGTATTAATCTATTTGATGATCCTTTCAGTAATTTCTCATCGACTGCTAGGATGAAGTTTTGCCATGCTTCTACCGGTTTTGTCGTGAGATTTTCCGCTTGAATGTAAAGAGTTTTTGCCTTAAGGCATATAGTGCTGATATTACTGGGATTGCATAGAAGCCGCTTTAGATTTGTGGCTACTTTAATATTAATACCTATAAATGGTTCGATCTTAAGAAGTGAGTTGACTTTTATTGTTACTTCTTGAGGCAAGTGGTCGCTATGTTCGCTGGTCCCAATCTTAAACGCCATTACGGTACCAAGCATATTTAGGGATGTAAATGTATAATCCAAATGAGAAGATTGCTGTTTTGAATGAAACGTTGCGATTGGTGGGTCATCCTCCGGGAAACGCCCGTTTAAGGCTCTTAAGTTAAGATGTTCTAACTGCCGTAATAGGTGATTTGAGCAATTTGTGGATTTCTTAATGTTTGGGAAGCCCTGGCTTGGCACTTCCCATGCAACATTAAGTTCTTGGTCAAGGGCATCACCTTCCCCAGAGCTAAAGAGATACATGTTAAAATCGCCTGCTAGAATAATATAGTCAGAATCCTCTTCATCCATTATCTTTTTTGTGGCTTCAGTCAGTTCTTTGGCAGCTTTCCGTTTCCATTTGGGATGGATGTAAGCGTTAATTACTATAACTTCTTGACACTGGCTGTTTAGCCAGAGTACGATCTTTACCGCCTGCATAACGCTTGGGGGTGTTATTTGAGATGCTATTGCTGAGATCTCTCCTATAGTTACTATGGAGGCCATAATCATTAAGCCCCCTGATCGGCGACCAAAATCGGAACACTTTTTTGCCGGAATGCAACAAGATGTATATCCTTGGAGTTCAAAGGCCTTTTCCTCCCAGGTCTCTTGCAGCAGTAACAAATCAAATGAATTTAAATATTGTAAGAACTCCGGATCCTCACTTTTACTAGCTAGACCGTTTATGTTCCAAATGCATATCTTAATTTGTCTGGAGTTGTCCAAGGCATGATTGAGGTTGCTCTCCCTTTGTCAATTTGTATGGTCTGCTATGTTAATGGTGCGCTGAATTTGCCTCCAGTTTTGTGAGGCAGTTGGCCAAATGTGACGTAGATCCCTAGAGTCTTGTGCTGGTAAAAAGATCTTTGTATCTTGGGTGTATGCTCTTGGCGAGGTACTCCTTGCTCCCTTTAATACTGAATTGATGTTTTTCCGTATGGGTGTCCCAGTAGGGGGTAAAAAGGTGTCGGATAGGGAGGTAACTTTTCCTTTTCTAGTTTTATCCCCCATTGCTTAAACATAATCACTTCTTTCATGATTTTTTTGGCTGTCTCTGCGGAGTTCCAGGTTGCTTTGGTTATTTCCGAACATTGCGAGTTGTTGTTTAGCTGGAACTCTATTCGGAGAAGATCAGAGGAGCCAATATTTTCTAGGTTTGTAATCGAATGTAAAAGCCGCAGTATATTTCCTCTGTTCAATATGTCATCACTGCCACGAGATGTATATTCTGGAATGAAGAGAATAGTGGCCATGCTATCCCCGTGTTGTACTGCAGCTTGCTTTGCTCGAGATCCCTCGTTTCCGGTATGACCGGGCTGTGGAGAGCGACTTAAACTGCCGCTTGTGGGGGAAGTTTGTTGTGTTCTGTGCTGCCCTTCTCTCCGTAAGTCCTTTGTAATGTTTATTGTTCCCCCTGTTTGCTTCTGTGATAACTCTGCGTTGCTGGTCTGAGTATTGTCGCTGATTTCTATGGTTTGAGTTTGTTCAGTTTTAATGGTCCTTATTAAGTCAAAATTATATACAGTTTGAGTTGTTTTTGTTTGAGGAAGTCCCGGCTTACTTCCAAAAAGTGGAGATTTATGAGATTTATCTCTAGATGGTGTGCTCAAAGCCACTGGCGGCTTGGCAATAAATGTCAGGGGTGGATTCTCCAAGTCTTCAGGCAAAAGCGAGAGCGTAAGTTGATTTACGTGTTCGACTTTTGGACTGTGAACGATTGCTGTTGGGGACAAATATAATGGTAGTTCCTTACGAGATCTTCCGCTGGTTGGAAGCCTGTTTCTTCCCTTCCTTTTTTTCTTCCTCCGAGTTTTACAAAAACTCTGGGCGTTGGTTGGTACACAGTCAGCTGTAGTTGTACAAGCTGCTGATAAATGAGCCGTGAGTTCAGCTTCCCTATTCTCTGATGTTAGTAATAGGCCGTCCCTACCTATCGTATTCAAATTGCTGTTTACTGTCCGTGCTACTTTTAATTGGTCCGTAGGGCTTTTTGGTGGTCTGGAGAGTTCAGTGTTCTTTGCAGAAGTCTGTAAAATGGTTGTTTTTAGGTCTACTATTAGATCCCCTATCATGGATGGTAGGGTTAGTAACTTGTCTACGATCGGTTCACAGGAGCATGATGATGGTATTGCTTGGACCACATAAGCTGATTCCTGTCCTCTCTTTATGAGGCCATTAAGTTCTAATATTTTCGAGTCTATTCCTGAGATGGAATCAGCCATTGTCTGTAAGACGGTAAGTTGCAGATCCATTTTGTGAGATTGAAATTGTAATGCTGCAGCTGAATCTTGCAGGGTGTTTAGGATTGTTACCCATAATGATTCCGGGATTGGGCTTCCAATGTTGTTACTTTTCTCCAGTCTTGGAGAGTTATTTGCTTCTATTGGTGAGTTTGAATGAACTGGTTTCAGGTTGTAAGAGGCTACTAGTTCTTCCCATTCCTGGGTAGCTATAAAAGTCATATCGTTATTTGTTGAGTGGGAGTCGCTGAAAGGTAACAGAGTGCGACGCTCAAAGGGCATATGTGCTGTTGGACTATTATGTATTAATGATTGCTCCCAGGTATCTACTTGAGTTGTTTCGAATGGTTTTGTTTGAATTGGAGAACTATTTTTTAATTGTGGGAATAAATCTTGTTGTTTTCCGTCCTTGAGGTCCTGTGCGTTAACTGCAGCTGATCGGTCTACTTGGGTTGTTTGAGTTGCCTTCTTTCGGATGGGAAAGCTGTTATTTAATTGAGAAGATAGATCTTGTACTTTTCCGTCACGGTTATCTTGAACCTTAATTTTGACTGGTGAATCTGAGCTCTCTGTGTATAAGGTGCTGATTTGACTTAAATTTGTCTCAACTCCACTGGCTGAGTGGGAATAAGGATGGGAGTGTTTCACCAACTCTGAGAATTTATCCATCTTCGGCGAGCTCAACAAGCTATTTTTTTTTACGGTGATTTTTCCAGAACAGGGCGAACCCGGAGCAACCCTGCTTTGACTATTTGCTCCTTTAGCTGCTAAATTGATACAATCACCCACTCCCCTGGTTCCGGTTGATGTTGTTGTTGTCACTTCGGTTGTTTCCCCAGGGAGGGGTTGACAATTCGTCCCTATAGACTGTGGGGTCACAACTGGATTAATATAGAGAGGACTGCAGTCAGTTTTACTTAATAGGAGCGGTGTTTGCAGCCCTTTTATATTCCCAGTCTTGGAGTAAATTGCCGTCCCTGGGTCCTTCAGAAAAGAGAATTTTGTGTATATCTTTGGCTGGTAGGTACATATTTTTTTCCTCACAGACATTCCTTTAATGGTTATAAGATCATTTGAGACCTTTAACGTTGTATGAGACAATGGCCGCTGTGGCGATAACTGCAGTGTCTGTGGTGCCATTGGCAGCTGGGGGGCAGCTGAAAGGGCAGTAACTGCATGCCGTCGCCGAGGCCAACTGCAACCGGAATGTCAGTAGTCACCAACCCACAAATATTACCACAAATAATACGCTCCTCAGATGGATTTAAGAGAGTGCTCCACCTCTGTCCAGGTGGTGTAAGAACTTTTGCCATTGTTTTTATAGTTATAATTTCGCTTGTGGTTACAATTGGAGTTGCAATTGAACTTATGGTGGCCTTGTTAGATTCTTCCTTGTAGGCGTTATAGGTTTTGAGGGTTTTGTCTCGAGATTTAGTTGGTTGTGGTTGTGGTGTGGTTGAAAGGTTCCAAGTCAAGTTTCCTTTTTTTGACTTTGACTTGTTTTTTGGTTCAAGCAAAAGGTGTCTGACTTTGCCAGATCTCATTCCTCCTTTCTTAGTAGATGCTTTTATTTGAATTTTATATATATTTCATCTATGACCGTCTGTGCCCTGGGCCCTGTGTTATGTCCGGCCAGGTACTGCGTAGAAAACACAGAAGCACAAGGTGCACAAGAGAGGAGTAGGAATAAAATAATGAGGCAAGTTCAACAGCAATACAATACGATGATGCGCGGTGATGCACGGTGTTGCAGCACCGAAACGGGACGGGAGAGCAGGGCACTCTAGGTGCTACAGGCTACGGGCTGCTCCCAACATAGCTGGGCCGCCTCCGCAGCGCACCTGGGTACAACACTTCAGGCTGTCTCTAACGTCAACCTTGCTCTCCCGCTTTTACCGCTTATTACCTCTGCTTTCAATATCTTTCAGTATCACGTTCAACGGGCTCCCGAACTCCCAGGCTCCAGACCGCTCAACTCCTTGGAACCTCGGCTCACCGCTGAAGGCTTGTAGCTCCCGGAGACGGCTCCTCACCTCCACCTCCACCTCCACCGTCCGCCCAGCACAAAACACAGAACTCCGCCTCCGACAAGCGTTAGGTGAAGGAAATGAAGGATTGACGGAGCTGAGGGCCCTTCAGCAGCAGCCTGTGGCTCTCGCGGCTCTCAGGGGGGCTCCCGCGACTCTCCTACCGCTCCCGCGGCTCTCGTGACTCTCCTACCGCTCCCGCGGCTCTCGTGACTCTCCTACCGCTCCCGCGGCTCTCGTGGCTCTCCTACCGCTCCCGCGGCTCTCGCGGCTCTCAGGGGGCTCCCGCGACTCTCCTACCGCTCCGTGGCTCTCGCGGCTCTCACGGAGCTCCCGCGACTCTCCTATCGCTCCTGGGGCTCCCGCGGCTCAGCTCAGCCGCCAAGCCTCTCTCTGCAGCACTCTCTCAGCTGCGCTGCCTCTCGCTGCCTCTCGCTCTCCGACCCGGAACAGGAACAGCAAGGAATGAGGGATAAGACAATAGCCAAATGTGTTACATAGGGACGTAGGAATAATGCCCCAGTTACTTACCGGTAATCTTCATTATCCTTAGTCCCTCACAGTTATTACGCTCTCCCTCCCTCCCTTGAGCTGCTTGCCTCAGAGGGTTTGGTAGGTCAGGATGAGGCGTGGGTATGGCCATGTAGTATACCACCCATTAAGGGAAGGGACTGGATCATGTCCACTCTTACTTCCTGGTTTTAGTCCTGTAGAGAGGTGGGATCACCTCATGAGTAAATGACTGTGACAAGGACTAACAGACTAAGGATAATGAAGATTACTGGTAAGTAACCGGCTCATAGAATGCTTCTTCTTGCTGTGAGAGAATGCTTACTTGAATGACCCAACAAATGGACTTATTTTTGCTTTTTATTTGCAACTGAAAGAAATATCATTTAAGAAACCATTCATCATCTTTACAGTAGAATCGAGTGGGTCAGTATAAAATCACAATATCTCAATTAACTGTTTACGTGTGGGCGTAGGCCAGTGGCTGACGCCTGCACTACCTCCCCATTGTGTCTGTCGGCCATTGGCCGACACTATGGAGTCTTTAAAGGCTGGGAGAAAAGTGGAATTGCTTCGCTTCTGCCCCGCCCACCACCCATCTGTGACGTGACATCACTATTCCCCACCGGACTGCCAAGGAGAAACAGGGTGAGTGTTTTCCGACGTGTCTAGTGGGATTTTGCTAAGATGTCCACAGCAGTTTGGAGGGAGGCATCGCTGGAAAGGGCATAGTCTCCCCTTTCCAGCAATGCCTTTCTCAAAATATTTCCTGCTAATGGATCGCGGATGAACAGCTAGATACCAGGGATTGATGCCATTTTGAGCATCGGCTCCCCTGGGACATGGGCCAACCCCCACTGTTGGGCATTTTTTTTTTTTTTACATTGAAGGATGTTTTTTTTCCTGGGGTGGCCCGCCCCCCCAGGGGAAAAAGTGGCAAACAAAAATGTCTTTGTTTTGGGGGTCAGCCCCCCTGGTATAAAGGCCAACCCCCCTTGGAGGTATTATGCATTGAAAAAAATACATTTGTTTTCCCCCTGGGGGATGCAATTGCACCTCCTGTGGTGGGCACGATCGTGCTCTCCAGGGGGAAACAAAATGATGGTGATGAATTGTTGTACTATGGGGGGTCAGCCCCTGTGTGACAAGGGCTGACACCCAAGAGGACATAAATATATTTATAAATAAATGTATCTTTCCCCTGGGGGCGTGATTGCACCCCTTCCCCCAGGGAAAACAAAGTGGCACTTTTCCCAGGTATTTTAAAGCGCAACTGTGGTAAAACGTGCACATTTAGCCATACCAATAGTGTTCCAATGAGCCAATACAACCTCCAATTGCCTGCACAAAAATTTCCCTTAAAGTATCGAACGTATGCGTGTCCTGTCTCATGTAACAATCATGGAATGGAACGAGGAAAGCGTGTTTGTTAACAGATCCTAAAAGTCCCTCTAAGAAACTCCATGCATCAGCAAGTGAGTGTGCGACACCACCAAGCACTGAGTTTCTTACCTGGTGCAGTTCATAGGAGGCTCATGGGTGCCTTATTAATCACCAATGCGGCTCTGCACGGAGCTGCCCCGAGGCGTGCTTCGCCGCATGGCTTTAAGGGGCTCCCACGTGCCAGTGCAGACTTCTCCTCCCCGGTGCCCGTTGTAACCTCAAGAGCACTTTCATTGGCTCCCACGTGCCAGTGCAGACTTCTCCTCCCCGGTGCCCGTTGTAACCTCAAGAGCACTTTCATTGTAAAAGACTGCAATCAGTGCACTAGACCTGGCAGTTGTTTACATGAAACATCCCCAGGGACCAATGAGAAGCCGCGAGGCTAGCCATTGGAACCAATAGCAGCGCAGCCAGAGCGTGGAAGAGAAACAACATAATTCCACGGGATCCTGAATAAGAGATAGGTATTGCTACGTATGGTTTTATGAAATGAAAATAAAACGTGACTTTAAACCGTTCGGATGGGATTACATGCTAACACTTCCTGTCTTTGATGCATTCTGCGGTGTTTAACAAAACATACTGATCTGTTTATTTTTCCATCGCGCTTTCACTTTAACCCCTTCGCTGCTAGGCCTTTTCCCCCCCTGTGCTAACCCTTTTTTTGGCTATTTGGGGTAGTGCGCGCTTAGGCCCCTGTAACTTTTTGACCACATAAGGTATCCACGCCAAATTTGCGTCCTTTTTTCCAACATCATGGGGATTGTAAAGGTACCCAGGGTTTGTGGATTCCCCTGGAGGGTCCCAGAAATTAGCCAAAATACAGCTAAATTCTGGGTTTTTGGGGAAAAATGCGAAAAAAGGGCTGCAAATGAAAGCGTCTGGGTTTTTCCCTGCAAATGGTATCAAAAAGGGTTTGTGGGGCTGAAATCACCATTTTCCCAGCTTTTAGGGAATGACAGACCTTTGTCAGAAAACCAACATTTTTATACAGTTTTGGCATTTTTCTGGGACATAGCCTATTTTTGCTATTTTTTTGTGTTTTCAACCTCCTTCCAGTTAATGGCAGAAATGGGTATGAAAGCAATAACGGATCCTAGACAGCTATACATGTTAGAAAAGTAGACAAAATTCTGAATTCAGCAAGGGGTCATTTGTGTAGATCCATCAAGGTTTCTTTATAGAAACTAACAGTTAAATATAGGAAAAATTGAAAATTAGTTGAAAAAAACAGCCTTTTGTGTCAACGTTTTCACCTGTAACTTCTTCTAATTATGACAGCTCTTTAAAAGCAATATACCGTTACATCCGCTGGACCTTACTGGTTGTGGGGATATATAGGACTTGTAGGTTCACCAAGAACCCGACGAACCCAGAGCCAACAACTGAGCAGCGTCTTGCAATGGTTTTTTATTATGTACCGGGTATATAGCAATTATTGTGGGAAAATGTATACATGGAAAAATCGGTATGAAAGACACCTATGTATTTCTGAAATGGGAACAAAATATAGAGTTTAGAAACAGTAGATATTTGCACATTTCCGAAATTGGGAATACTCATACTAGCATGAGAATTATCGATCATTTTTTAAAATTACTTCTTTTTTACACAATGTCTTTCATTTGGAAGGCAGAATGCATCGAAAGTCAATAGGTAATAACAGTTGCTTTACAAATCTCAATTACCCTAAGTCTCCCGATAAAAATGGTACCTCACTTGTGTGGGTAGGCATAGTGCCCAGACAGGAAATGGCTCAAAACCCAACGTGAACACACCACATTTTCACAATGAAAAATTACCCTTTTTTTGCAAAGGGCCTAGCTGTAGTTTTTGAGCCCTAGCTCTGCCGGCACCTAGGGAAACCTAGCAAACCTATACATTTTTGAAAACTAGACACCCAGGGGAATCCAGGATGGGGTGACTTGACTGGCTCCCACCAGGTTCTGTTACCCAGAATCCCTTGCAAACCTAAAAGATTGATAAAAAAAACACATTTTCCTCACATTTCTGTGGTGGAAAGTTCTGGAATCTGCGTGGATCCACAAATTTCCACCCACCCCACGTTCCCCAAAGTCTTCCGAGAAAAATGGTACCTCACTTGTGTGGGTAGGCCTAGTGCCCGCAACAGGAAACGGCGCAAAACGCAACGTGGACACACCTCAATTTCGCAGTGAAAAATGACCCTTTTTTGGCAAAGTGCCTAGTTGTAGTTTTTGAACCATAGCTCTGCCGGCACCTAGGGAAACCTAGCAAACCTATACATTTTTGAAAACTAGACACTCAGGGGAATCCAGGATGGGGTGACTTGACTGCCTCCCACCAGGTTCTGTTACCCAGAATCCCTTGCAAACCTAAAAGATTGATAAAATAAACACATTTTCCTCACATTTCTGTGGTGGAAAGTTCTGGAATCTGCGTGGATCCACAAATTTCCACCCACCCCACGTTCCCCAAAGTCTTCTGAGAAAAATGGTACCTCACTTGGGTGGGTAGGCCTAGTGCCCGCGACAGGAAACGGCGCAAAACGCAACGTGGACACACCCCAATTTCACAGTGAAAAATGACCCTTTTTTGACAAAGTGCCTACCTGTAGTTTTTGAACCCTAGCTCTGTCAGCACCTATGGAAACCTAGCAAACCTATACATTTTTGAAAACTAGACACCCAGGGGAATCCAGGATGGGGTGACTTGACTGGCTCCCACCAGGTTCTGTTACCCAGAATCCCTTGCAAACCTAACAAATTGTCAAAAAATACACATTTTCCTCACATTTCTGTGGTGGAAAGTTCTGGAATCTGCGTGGATCCACAAATTTCCACCCACCCCGCGTTCCCCAAAGTCTTCCGAGAAAAATGATACCTCACTTGTGTGGGTCGGCCTAGTGCCCGCGACAGGAAACGGCGTAAAACGCAACGTGGAGACACCTCAATTTCGCAGTGAAAAATGACCCTTTTTTGACAAAGTGCCTAGCTGTAGTTTTTGAACCCTAGCTCTGCCAGCACCTATGGAAACCTAGCAAACCTATACATTTTTAAAACTAGACACCCAGGGGAATCCAGGATGGGGTGACTTGACTGGCTCCCACCAGGTTCTGTTACCCAGAATCCCTTGCAAACCTAACAAATTGTCAAAAAATACACATTTTCCTCACATTTCTGTGGTGGAAAGTTCTGGAATCTGCGTGGATCCACAAATTTCCACCCACCCCGCGTTCCCCAAAGTCTTCCGAGAAAAATGATACCTCACTTGTGTGGGTTGGCCTAGTGCCCGCGACAGGAAACGGCGCAAAACGCAACGTGGACACACCTCAATTTCGCAGTGAAAAATGACCCTTTTTTGGCAAAGTGCCTAGTTGTAGTTTTTGAACCATAGCTCTGCCGGCACCTAGGGAAACCTAGCAAACCTATACATTTTTGAAAACTAGACACTCAGGGGAATCCAGGATGGGGTGACTTGACTGCCTCCCACCAGGTTCTGTTACCCAGAATCCCTTGCAAACCTAAACAATTGTCAAAAAAACCACATTTTCCCCACATTTCTGTGGTGGAAAGTTCTGGAATCTGCGTGGATCCACAAATTTCCACCCACCCCACGTTCCCCAAAGTCTTTCGAGAAAAATGGTACCTCACTTGTGTGGGTCGGCCTAGTGCCCGCAACAGGAAACGCCGCAAAACACAACATGGACACACCTCAATTTCGCAGTGAAAAATGACCCTTTTTTGGCAAAGTGCCTAGCTGTAGTTTTTGAACCATAGCTCCGGCGGCACCTAGGGAAACCTTGCAAACTTATACATTTTTTAAAACTAGACACCCAGGGAATCCAGGATGGGGTGACTTGACTGCCTCCCACCAGGTTCTGTTACCCAGAATCCCTTGCAAACCTAAACAATTGTCAAAAAACCACATTTTCCCCACATTTCTGTGGTGGAAAGTTCTGGAATCTGCGTGGATCCACAAATTTCCACCCACCCCGCGTTCCCCAAAGTCTTCCGAGAAAAATGGTACCTCACTTGTGTGGGTCGGCCTAGTGCCCGCAACAGGAAACGGCGCAAAACGCAACGTGGACACAGCTCAATTTCGCAGTGAAAAATGACCTTTTTTTGGCAAAGTGCCTAGCTGTAGTTTTTGAACCATAGCTCTGCCGGCACCTAGGGAAACCTAGCAAACCTATACATTTTTGAAAACTAGACACTCAGGGGAATCCAGGATGGGGTGACTTGACTGCCTCCCACCAGGTTCTGTTACCCAGAGTCCTTTGCAAACCTAAAAAATTGTCAAAAAAAACACATTTTCCCCACATTTCTGTGGTGGAAAGTTCTGGATTCTGCATGGATCCACAAATTTCCACCCACCCCGCGTTCCCCAAAGTCTTCCGAGAAAAATGGTACCTCACTTGTGTGGGTCGGCCTAGTGCCCGCGACAGGAAATGGCGCAAAACGCAACGTGGACACTCCTCAATTTCGCAGTGAAAAATTACCCTTTTTTGGCATAGTGCCTAGCTGTAGTTTTTGAACCATAGCTCTTCCGGCACCTAGGGAAACCTAGCAAACCTATACATTTTTGAAAACTAGACACTCAGTGGAATCCAGGATGGGGTGACTTGACTGCCTCCCACCAGGTTCTGTTACCCAGAATCCCTTGCAAACCTAAAAAATTGTCCAAAAAACACATTTTCCCCACATTTCTGTGGTGGACAGTTCTACAATCTGCGTGGATCCACAAATTTCCTCCCACCCAGCATTCAACCAGGTCTCCCGATAAAAATGGTACCTCACTTGCGTGGGTGGGTCAAGGATCCGCGACAGGCAGGGGCCCAAAAGCTATTCAGGCGACATCAAAATTACCTATCACAAACCAACCTGGTTTTGCATGGGGGGTCCCATGAGTTTTTGGCCCGGGGCTCGGCAGCCATCTAGGGAAACCTACCAAACCCACACATTTCTGGAAACTAGACACCCGGGGGAGTCCAGCGAGGTATGGCTTGTGTGGGTCCCCCATCATTCTCCTACGCAGAATCCCCTGCAAACCTCAAATTTTGCCGAACAATTCACTTTTTCTCACATTTCTGTGGTGGAAAGTTCTGGAATCTGCGTGGATCCACAAATTTGCTCCCACCCAGCGTTCCCCCAGGTCTCCCAATAACAATGGTACCTCACTTGCATGGGTGGGTCAAGGACCCGCGACAGGCAAGGGCCCAAAAGCTATTGAGGCAACATCAAAATTACCTATCACAAACCAACCTGGTTTTGCATGGGGGTCCCATGAGTTTTTGGCCCGGGGCTCGGCAGCCATCTAGGGAAACCTACCTAACCCACACATTTCTGGAAACTAGACACCCGGGGGAGTCCAGCAAGGTATGGCTTGCATGGGTCCCCCATCATTCTCCTACCCAGAATCCCCTGCAAACCTCGAATTTCGCCGAAAAATTCACTTTTTTCTCACATTTCTGTGATGGAAAGTTCTGAAATCTGCGTGGATCCACAAATTTCCTCCCACTCAGCGTTCCCCCAGGTCTCCCGATAAAAATGGTACCTCACTTGTGAGGGTAGGCACAGTGGCTGCAACAGAAAATGGCCCAAATCGTACTCTGGAGACTTCAAAATTACCTATAGCAAAACTACCTGGTTTTGGGGGGGGCACCTGAGATTTTGGCCCCGGGCTCGGTGGCCATCTTGGGAAAGTACCAAACCCAAACATTTCTGAAAACTAGACACCCGGGGGAGTCCAATGAGGTATGTATGGCTTGCCTGGATCCCCCAACGTTTTCCTACCCAGAATGCAATGCAAACCTTAAATTTAGCTGAAAAAACCACATTTTCCACATAGTTTTGCGTGGAATCACCGTGCCGGCACAAATGTCCTACCACCCAGCGTTCCCCTTGTTCTCCCGAGTAAAATGATACCTCACTTGTGTGGGTGTCCAAAGCAGAATTGGCTAAAAACGTATTTTTAAAAAAATGTAGCGCTTAGAATTCTCAGTGCTATACTATAAATCCCTATGTTTTGGGCTCTTCCTAGCCACAGGCCTTTGGCCCACCCACACAAGTGAGGTATCATTTTACTCGGGAGAACAAGGGGAACGCTGGGTAGTAGGACATTTGTGCCGGGCACGGTGATTCCACACAAAAATATGTGGAAAATGTGTTTTTTTCAGCTAAATTTGAGGTTTGCATGGCATTCTGGGTAGGAAAACGTTGGGGATCCACGCAAGCCATACCTCATTGGACTCCCCCGGGTGTCTAGTTTTCAGAAATGTTTGGGTTTGGTACTTTCCCAAGATGGCCGTCGAGCCCGGAGCCAAAATCTCAGGTCCCCCCCCCCAAACCAGGTAGTTTTGATATAGGTAATTTTGATGTCTCCAGGGTACGATTTGGGCCATTTCCTGTTGCAGCCACTGTGCCTACCCACACAAGTGAGGTACCATTTTGATCGGGAGACCTGGGGAACGCTGGGTGGGAGGAAATTTGTGGATCCACGCAGATTCCAGAACTTTCCACCACAGAAATGTGAGAAAAAAGTGAATTTTTCAGCAAAATTTGAGGTTTGCAGGGGATTCTGGGTAGGATAATGATGGGGGACCCACGCAAGCCATACCTCGCTGGACTCCCCGGGTGTCTAGTTTCCAGAAATGTGTGGGTTAGGTAGGTTTCCCTAGATGGCTTCCGAGCCCCGGGCCAAAACTCATGGGACCCGCCATGCAAAACCAGGTTGGTTTGTGATAGGTAATTTTTATGTCGCCTCAATAGCTTTGAGCCCTTGCCTGTCGCGGGTCCTGACCCACCCACGCAAGTGAGGTACCATTTTTATCGGGAGATCTGGGGGAACGCTGGGTGGGAGGAAATTTGTGGATCCACGCAGATTCCAGAACTTTCCACCACAGAAATGTGAGAAAAAAGTGCATTTTTCGGCAAAATTTGAGGTTTGCAGGGGATTCTGGGTAAGAAAACGTTGGGGGATCCACGCAAGTCATACCTCCCTGGAATTCCCCGGGTGTCTAGTTTTCAGAAATGTGTGGGTTTGGTAGGTTTCTCTAGGTGGCCGCCGAGCCCCGGGCCAAAAGTCATGGGACTCCCTTGCAAAACCAGGTGGTTTTGTGATAGGCAATTTTGATGTCACCTCAATACGTTTTGGGCCCTTGCCTGTCGCGGGTACTTGGGCCTCCCACCCGAGTGAGGCACCATTTTTATCGGGAGACCAGGGGAACGCTGGCTGGTAGGAAATTTGTGTCAGCCCGGTGATGCCACAACTTTCCCACACACAAATGTGTGAAAAAGTGATTTTTTTCAGCTAAATTTGAGGTTTGCAGGGGATTCTGGGTAAGAAAATGTTGGGGGATCCACACAAGCCATACCTCCCTGGAATCTCCCGGGTGTCTAGTTTTCAGAAATGTGTGGGTTTTGTAGGTTTCCCTAGGTGGCCGCCGACCCCGGGGCCAAAAACCCAGGTAACCCCCTTGTACAAAACCAGGTTGGTTTGTGATAGGTAATTTTGATGTCGCCTCACTAGGTTTTGGGCCCTTGCCTGTGGCGGGTACTTGACCCACCCACACAAGTGAGGTACCATTTTTCTCGGAAGACTTTGGGGAATGCGGGGTGAGTGGAATTTTGTGGATCCACACAGATTCCAGAACTTTCCACCACAGAAATGTGAGGAAAATGTGTTTTTTTTATACACATTTTGAGGTTTGAAAGGAATTCTGGGTAACAGAACCTGGTGAGAGCCAGTCAAGTCACCCCATCCTGGATTCCCCTGGGTGTCTAATTTTCAAAAATGTACAGGTTTGCTAGGTTTCCCTATGTGCCGGCTGCGCTAGGGCCCAAAATCCACAGGTAGGCATATTGCAAAAAAAAAATCTGTTCCTAGTCGGCTTTCTGCCGCCCTGGGGGGGATATCGGGGGGTGGGGTTGCCCCGATATGACCCCAAGGGGGGCAGAAACTCTGTGGCTATTTTTTTGGGGGGTAGGGGCATTGGTATGCCCATTCTGAGCAGCCCCCACCCCCACACATAAAAAAGGCAGTGTAATCGTTGGCGTCTAGTGGGCTTTTTGCCCCCCTGGGGGGGGCAGATTGGGGGCTACTGCCCCCATCTTCCCCCCAGGGGGGGTAGAAAGGCTGTAATTGTTGCGGGTGGGGGGTGGGGGCATTGACATGCCTGTTTTGGGCAGCCCCCACCCTAATTCAAATTTGCCCCAAAAAACTCACTGGCGTCTAGTGGGCTTTTTGCCCCCACCTGGCGGGGCAGATGGGAGCTAATGCCCCCATCTACCCCCCAGGGGGGGCAAAAAGCCCACTAGGTGCCAGGGAGTTTCTTGGGAAAATTTTAATTAAAGTGGGGGCTGACCAAAACGGGCATGCCAATGCCCCCACCCTAATTAAAATTTGCCCAAAAAAATCCCTGGCGTCTAGTGGGCTTTTTGCCCCCCCCGGGGGGGCAGATTGGGGGCTACTGCCCCATCTGACCCCCAGGGGGAGCAGGAAGGCTGTTATTTTTGCGGGGGTGGGGGCATGGGCATGCCCGTTTTGGGAGCCCCCACCCTAATTCAAATTTGCCAAAAAAACCTCCCTGGCATCTAGTGGGCTTTTTGCCCCCCCCCGGTGGGGCAGATTGGGGGCTAATGCCCCCATCTGCCCCCTAGGGGCAAAAGCCCACTAGACGTCAGGGAGTTCTTGGGCAAATTTTCATTAGGTGGGGGCTGCCCAAACGGGCATGCCAATGCCCCCACCCTAATTAAAATTTGCCCAAAAAATCCCTGGCGTCTAGTGGGCTTTTTGCCCCGCGGGGGCAGATTGGGGCTACTGCCCCATCTGCCCCCCAGGGGGGCAGGAAGGCTATTATTTTTGCGGGGGAGGGGGTGGGAGCATGCCCTTTTTGGGAGCCCCCACCCTAATTCAAATTTGCTCCCAAAAACTCCCTGGCATCTAGTGGGCTTTTTGCCCCCCCCGGCAAGGCAGATTGGGGACTAATGCCCCCATCTGCCCCCCAGGGGGGGGGCAAAAAGCCCACTAGACGCCAGGGAGTTTTTTGGGCAAATTTTAATTAGGGTGGGGGCTGCCCAAAACGGGCATGCCAATGCCCCCACCCTAATTTAAATTTGCCCCAAAAAATCCCTGGCGTCTAGTGGGCTTTTTGGCCCCCCGCGGGGACAGATTGGGGGCTACTGCCCCATCTGCCCCCCAGAGGGGGCAGGAAGGCTGTTATTTTTGTGGGGGAGGGGTGGGGGCATGGGCATTCCTGTTTTGGGAGCCCCCACCCTAATTCAAATTTGCCCCCAAAAACTCCCTGGCATCTAGTGGGCTTTTGCCACCCCCGGCGGGGCAGATTGGGGGCTAATGCCCCCATCTGCCCCCAGAGGCCAAAAGCCCACTAGACACCAGGAGTTTTTGGGCAAATTTTAATTAGGTTGAGGGCTGCCCAAAACGGGCATGCCAATGCCCCCACCCTAATTAAAATTTGCCCAAAAAAATCCCTGGCGTCTAGTGGGCTTTTTGCCCCCCCGGGGGGGGCAGATTGGGGGCTACTGCCCCATCTGCCGGGCAGGAAGGCTGTTATTTTTGTGGGGGAGGTGGTGGGGGCATGGGCATGCCCGTTTTTGGAGCCCCCACCCTAATTCAAATTTGCCCCAAAAAACTCCCTCTGGTCTAGTGGGCTTTTTGCCCCCCCCCGGCGGGGCAGATTGGGGGCTAATGCCCCCATCCAACCCCCAGGGGGGGCAAAAAGCCCACTAGATGCCAGGGAGTTTTTTGGGCAAATTTTAATTAGGGTGGGGGCTGCCCAAAACGGGCATGCCAATGCCCCCACCCTAATTAAAATTTGCCCAAGAAAATCCCTGGCGTCTAGTGGGCTTTTTGCCCCCCCGGGGGGGCAGATTGGGGGCTACTGCCCCATCTGACCCCCAGGGGGAGCAGGAAGGCTGTTATTTTTGAGGGGGTGGGGGCATGGGCATACCCGTTTTGGGAGCCCCCACCCTAATTCAAATTTGCAAAAAAAAACTCCCTGGCATCTAGTGGGCTTTTTGCCACCCCCGGCGGGGCAGATTGGGGGCTAATGCCCCCATCTGCCCCCCAGGGGGCCAAAAAGCCCACTAGACACCAGGGAGTTTTTTGGGCAAATTTTAATTAGGTTGAGGGCTGCCCAAAACGGGCATGCCAATGCCCCCACCCTAATTAAAATTTGCCAAAAAAAATCCCTGGCGTCTAGTGGGCTTTTTGCCCCCCCGGGGGCAGATTGGGGGCTACTGCCCCATCTGCCCCCAGGGGGGCAGGAAGGCTGTTATTTTTGTGGGGAGGTGGTGGGGGCATGGGCATGCCCGTTTTAGAGCCCCCACCCTAATTCAAATTTGCCCCAAAAACTCCCTGGCGTCTATTGGGCTTTTTGCCCCCCGGCAGGGCAGATTGGGGGCTAATGCCCCCATCCGACTCCCCAGGGGGGCAAAAAGCCCACTAGATGCCAGGGAGTTTTTGGGCAAATTTTAATTAGGTGGAGGCTGCCCAAAACGGGCATGCCAATGCCCCCACCTAATTAAAATTTGCCCAAGAAAATCCCTGGCGTCTAGTGGGCTTTTTGCCCCTCGGGGGGGCAGATTGGGGGCTAATGCCCCCATCTGCCCCCCAGGGGGCCAAAAAGCCCACTAGACACCAGGGAGTTTTTTGGGCAAATTTTAATTAGGTTGAGGGCTGCCCAAAACGGGCATGCCAATGCCCCCACCCTAATTAAAATTTGCCCAAAAAAATCCCTGGCGTCTAGTGGGCTTTTTGCCCCCTCGGGGGGGCAGATTGGGGGCTACTGCCCCATCTGCCCCCCAGGGGGGGCAAGAAGGCTGTTATTTTTGTGGGGGAGGTGGTGGGGGTGTTGTAGTGAGCCTCAGCAAGGCCTACCAGTGCTTAGGGGTTCTCCCTTCTCTGCACAGAGTCCTCAGACACTTAGGAAGAAGTTGGCACAGAAACTGAAATATAAAAGACAGAGTTTATTAAACCTCATGAGGTGGAGCTAACATTCACACATCACCCTTCAGTAATGCATGAAGTAGCACACTGAATGGCAGGATCCTGGTCCTTTTATACCCACACAGGGGCTCAAATGAAGGCGGTACTAACACAAATGCTGGTTTTAGGTACATATAAGGTCATACAGAGAATGCACAGTCGACAAGTGGGTGGAGCTAACAGTTTCTACTTTTAGCAGACACATCCTGACATTTATAAACTCGGAACAGCTGCAAGCTCAACTGAGCATGTGCAAAGCAAGAGGAACTAAATATAACTTGTCTCTAGGCAGATTTCAAGAGCAGTTGACAGGAAGGTAGGACAGAGCACATGGCGAGCACATGGTAGCACATGGCAGCCAAAATGGCTGACAGAAATACAAAATGGATTCCACAAAGCGGACAATTTAGCCTCTAAATACAGGCTGTCTTCAGTTAATGCTTAACTTAAATGCTGCCAAATTACAACAGACGACCCTTTCAGCATTGGCTGAAGACATTCGTTTATCTGGGGTAATCTAGATATTCATCCCGTACATCTATTAACATTATTTCGGCCACCTCTTTATTCAACATTTGTTGGGCCTTTGTTTCAGCAATGTTCCCTCTGGCAGGTATACAAGCAGAGATGCAAATGGAGCAAAGCATTGGACCACATTGGATACATACGCAGCATGTAAAGAATATTGTAATTATTACACATAGGATAGTCAGTAGCTTCCAGCCCCAAGCAGAAACAAGAGTCCAAAACCATCCAGCAAAAGTCCAAGTTCCAGTCTCTGGATGAATTTCTGCAGCAATCTTATGCAGTTTTGATATTGCGTCATATACTGAAGGTGAGTGATCTGGTATGAATACACAACAGCTGCTACCGATGATGCGACATGCACCACCTCGATCAGCCAAAATCACGTCTAGCACCATCCTATTCTGGAGTGCTACAATCCTTGCAATCTGTAGTTCCTCTGTAATGTTCCCAAGTGCCATAGCTGTCTGATTAGTAACAGCTTCCACAACACGAGTCAGTCGCCTAATCTTCCTGCTATTTAATGCAGCACCCACAAAGAAAAATAAGCCCAAATTGAAATCAACATATTGTTGTAGGGTAGTGTCGGTTTGGTCAACTTCATCCATACTTATTGTCCTCTTATTTCTGTTTTTGGAAATGTCATTGTACAGTTTAAAATCACGGTGATACAATGCAGGTGCCAGAAACACAGGGGGCAACAGAAAAGATACATAGCAGATTCCTGACCACCCAACAGGTAATTGATAATATCCGTTATTTCCGCACACAAAATACGTATTATGCGAGGCTGTGAAAGTGCTCTTATTGGCACCTTCAATGGTCAGGATTACAGTACACTCGCTCCTCCCCACTGGAATTCTTCCAACACTACAAATACACAAATCTGCTTTAGCTTTTGTCACAGAAATCACAAAAGGTCCAATGTTCTTTATTATTCTCACATTTGTGAAAACATATGGTGTTGAAATATTGTCCGGTTGATACTCTTCCCATTCCCATTTAGTCCCTTTGGCTTGTGGATAACCTTCTTTATTTTGATAACACACTTTATTAAGTTGAAAAATAATCCCACCTACTGAAGGCTTTCCATATGCAAACAAAAGCGCATACCAAGCTTGACAAGAACCATTGTGAGAAAATGGAAGAGGAATAAAAGGTGTTCCTCCTTTCTTTTGATGTGCAGGTATCATCCCACACACCCAACAGTTGGTAGTATTCGTAGCATTGTGAGTATGGTGCAACATCTGGATAAAAGTATTGTTCAGGTAGGATTGTCGATGCTTTTGCTCATGGTAAGGAAGAGTAAAGTAGTGGTGTTCCACGGGTACTGGCGTAGTGGCAACAAAAAGCTGTCGAACAGGAGCCACCTTCTCGATGTACCATGTAATTGCTGCCATAGCCACCATAGCAACAACAAACCCTACAGCACAAATGATTTGTTTTTTCATTTTAGCAGCAGTAATGATTGATCTTTCTGAAAACTTGTTGAAAACAGTCGTTGGAGCTCTTCTCCCTGGGCAGCCGCTGATTTCTTCACCATGGGCCAAAGTGGGTGTCACTACACTAATACAGGGCTGATCCCCCTCCCCTTGCCACAATGGCTCTCCGTTTCACTAACCCAGGGTGGTAGCTCA
Organism: Calotriton arnoldi; assembly: GCA_963921515.1. Classification (NCBI taxonomy): domain Eukaryota; kingdom Metazoa; phylum Chordata; class Amphibia; order Caudata; family Salamandridae; genus Calotriton; species Calotriton arnoldi. Next base: position 1,877,138 of record CAWUFW010002794.1, on the reverse strand, counting down.
ACCAGTCTTTTTCAAAACTGCAGATCCTTTCCTCGGTCTCAATTGATATCTGGATACTCCAGTGATCGTGTGGTCCGGGAAGACTTCCGCAGATTCGTCAGGTGAGATAGCTTGGCCTTTCTCCGTCTCCAGAATCTCTCGATGGTCGGTCAACACAGCCGGTTCCACCAAGGCAGGCGACACGCGTTTGCAGTGTGTGCTGTGGATCCAATTCTTTCTGTTTGTCACTCGAACTGCTGTTCTTGTCGCAAGGAGCACCTGCTCTGGTCCTCGCCACCTTGGCTCCAAGCTGTTCGATCTGTCAAAGACCTTGACCATTACATGGTCACCAGGACGGAGTTCGTGGGCCTCACCTGTAGATCTGTCAGGAAGAGCTTCTCGAACCTGTTGATGAATAGAAATCAAACTGTCAGTTAACTGTGCCAAATAATCATTCATCAGAACACAAGGAACATCATGTATGGGGCGTGGCTTAGGAATTCCCCAAATGTTCATTGGTCTCCCAAACACCACCTCATAGGGGGTAAGACCTGATCGTGAATGTGGCACCGATCTTATGGATAGTAATGCCAAAGGTAGTGCATCTGGCCACTTTAGGGACGTGGAAGCCAGTATTTTCGCCAACTTTGTTTTTAGAGTAGCGTTATACCTTTCCACCAATCCTGCTGATTGCGGGTGGAAAACTGTATGGAATTTCTGTTTGATCCCTAATCCTTTCAGGACATGCTCAACAACTTGCCCAATAAAATGAGGTCCATTGTCACTCCACAAAAGTTTACAAACACCGTATCTAGGGAAAAACTCCTTTAGAAGCACCTTTGCTGTGGTGAGAGCAGTATTATCCTTCGTAGGGTATGCCTCTATCCATTTGCTAAAGGCACATACCACCACTAGGACATATTTCAAATTATTGCAGCGTTCGAGTTGGATGTAATCCATCTGCAAAACTTCAAAAGGTGCGGTTGGTGTAGCAAACCCTCCTGTAGGAGTTCGTGTCCCTTTTCCAGGATTATACTGCCAACAGATCAAACAGGACTGTACTACCCTTTTGGCTGTGCTAGCAATTTCAGGATGCTCCCAAACTTGTGTAAGCAATGTAGTTATTGCTAGAGCTCCAACATGTGCCAGCCCATGTGCCATTTGAACCATAGGTTGTAAATAGGCCGCAGGCAATTTCCACTTATTCATTTCTTTGTTACGCCAACAACCCTCATCATCTAATATTCCTTCTTTAGACCATTGCTCAAGCTCTTCCACAGAAGCAGATCTCTGTATATCCAATACTTCCTCTCTAGCATCATGCCAACGCTCAGCTTGTGATTTCACTACGTACATGGGTGTAGTGCTTCGCTGCATCGCAGTCTCACGGGCTACGCGGTCTGCAAAGGCATTGCCTTGTCCTATTTTGTCAGTCACTTTCTTGTGTGCGCTACATTTCATAATAGCAACTTTCTTTGGGTATGTAAGTGCAGTCAAGAGATTATGCACTAACTCTCCGTGTATTATCTGCATCCCATGGGATGTAAGAAAGCCTCTTTCCTTCCAGAGTAGGCCAAAATCATGAACCACTCCAAAAGCATAGCGGCTATCCGAGTAAATGTTCACACACAAGTCAGTGCTAAGCTCACATGCTCGTGTCAAAGCTATTAGTTCAGCTGCTTGAGCCGACTTCTGAGGTATGCGAGCTGTTTCCACTACTGTCTCAAGCGTGGTAATTGCATAAGCAGCTGAAGTCGTGCCATCTGGTAACTTCAAACAGGACCCATCAACCCACAGTTCCCCATCTACATCTGGAAGGGGCGTATCTTGCAAATCGATGCGACCCTTTGTCTGTTCCTCAGTAAGGAATATACAATCGTGAGGCTCCTTTGGCTGAGACTGAGTCGCAGGATATGGCAACAAAGTGGCGGGGTTCAGTGTCGCACATCTTTTCAAGGTAATATGAGGTGCTAGCAGTGTCAATTCGTATCCTGTCAAACGAGCACTAGTTAAGTGCTGAGTCTTAGTCTGATTCAAAAGGGCATCTACTGCATGGGGTACTAGCACCAACAGTTTGTGTGACAAAACTATCCCTTCACTCTGACGTATGGACACAGCCGTCGCTGCAACTGAACGGAAACACCCAGGCAATGCACGAGCAACAGGGTCAAGAACTGCAGAAAGGTATGCACAAGGACGCTGTTTGTCCCCGTGTGTCTGTACTAAAACTGACAATGCACATCCTTCTTTCTCATGTACATAGAGTGTAAAAGCCTTCGTGTAATCTGGTGTGCCTAACACTGGTGCAGAGCAAAGAGCTTGTCTCAACTGACAAAAAGCATTTTGACATTCATCTGTCCATGGAAGGGGGATCGGAGTGTTTTTAGTCAAAAGTGCTAGCAAGGGTTTAACAATGTGTGAAAAACCCAATATCCATTGCCTGCAAAACGAAGTCAGACCAATGAATGCACGGACATCTTTCTGCGTGGAAGGTACTGGGGTGTCTAAAATTGCTTGAATGCGATCTGGTGTCAGTGCACGGCCCTCCTTAGACAGAAGGTGTCCTAAATAGGTCACCTTCGGTCTACAATATTGCAATTTCTTTCGTGATACTTTATGGTGGTGTGTAGCAAGAAAAGAAAGCAAAGACAAAGTGCATTTCTCACACTGCTCAGGTGTATCGGCTGCCAACAAGATGTCATCGACATATTGTATGAGAGCCACTCCTTTAGGCAAGGTAAAGGAATCAAGCTGTCTTTTTAATGCTTGACTGTAAATACTAGGACTCTCAGTATAGCCTTGAGGAACTCTACAAAATCTGTATGATCTATTATTCAAAGTGAAACCGAACAAATATCGGCTATCAGGATGAATAGGAATCGAGAAGAAAGCGTTCTTCAGATCAATTACAGAAAATGTAGTTGCTGTTGGAGGGACCAAGGTAAGCAATGTCGTTATGTCAGATACTACAGGGTACTGTGGTACTACAATCTTGTTGACTTCTCTCAAATCGATAATAAATCTATAAATCCTAGTGTCAGTATCTTTTTTCAAAATGGGAAGAATCGGACTATTGCAAATATTGTAAGGAACTTCTTCCACAACCCCCACCTTAATTAAGTCATGTACAATACGTGTGAGTGCTTCTTCTCCTTCTCGAGAAATTTTATACTGAGGCAGTCTTGGCAATAAAGCGCCCTCCTTGACACTAATATGTACTGGTGGAATAACCATTTGCCCTACATCAGTGTCCGAAGTAGCCCACAAAGTACTAGGGAGTGAGGCTAGTGCAATGTCCTCTTTAACAATACAAGATCTCTCAATCATAGGGTAGTTGTCATTCAAAATAACCCGTACTCCTTCCGGAGAACACCTTATCGTAGCCCTGAAATATTTAAGCATATCAAGACCCACAATATTGTCTGGTGTGTTTGGAGAAAGCAAAAACGGACATGGAGCAGTAAACTTATCAATATCAAATGCAAGTGGTTGTGACAATGGGCTAAGGGAAGGTGTTCCATCGAAACCTATCGATGTAATGGTTAAGCCAGACAGGGGAGCCCTTGGAACCAATTGTTTAGACAAGGCGCTACGAGTAGCTCCTGTATCAACCAGAAACTGATCAGTAGAACCCAAAACATGTGCTGTAACATAGGGACCCCTCTGATCTACTGGAACTTCAATTGATTCCTTACCCCATCCTAGGCAATCCTATGCATAAGCAGAATCTTGAAAATCAGAGGGCGCATAGTCAGACATTTGATATTGGTTCCTTCTATCAAAAGTGTTAAACCCATTCTGCCCACGTGTATTAGCATCAAACCGAGCACGATCATTCGCGCTTCCTCTAGGCCCTTGATATCCTGAACGATTTCTCATTTGTCCCCGACCACGTAGATTCTGCTGAGCACGCAGCACTGGACAATCAGAAAGCCAATGTCCAAATTTTTTGCAGTACGCACACTGATCAACAGACAAATTCGAACGGGCAGAGGAAGGAAAGGACGAACCATAAGATCCACGTCCACCTCTATCATTACCTCTAGAAGGCGGACCATAAGCTTGAGCCAACATAACCTTTGTTTTCAACTCTTTAGACTTTTTGTCCTCATTACCTTTGGCTTCTAATTCTTGCCGCTCATAATACTGGGCCATAGTTAAAAGAGAAACCGGAGAAGATGTAGTCCATGAACTCTCACTGGCCTTTAAGCGACTAGCTATTCCTGGCAAAAGGTTTGCGACATATTTATCGACAAACAGATGCCTACCCGTGTCATCTGTCAATGACTGGCCACTAAAATCGTGAAATGCTTCTTCAAAGCGTGTGAAGAAGTCAGAAACTGATTCATCTACCTTTTGCTTGCAAGACGCTAGCACTGTCCAATCTATCTTTTTAGGGGGAATGATCGTCTTTAACTTAACTAATATAGCTGCCGGAAGATTTAAAATTAACTGACACGGTTTCTGTGCAGGTTCTCTATCTTCATCTAACCGCTCTAAATCTTTCCACAATGCTCCAAATGTCGCATTATCATCTATTTTACGCACAGTTCTCCACATATCAGGCGGTAATATTAATCCAAAGAACAAATCAATATCAGACAGAGTCATAGTACAAGAGCTGATTGCACCCTCAACTTCCTCATAAAAGGCTGCTGGATTCTTTCGCGGGTCAGGCAATGCATTTTTAAGGGCCATAACATCTGCTCTATTCCAAGGAGTGTAAACCCAATTATAAATAAAGTACCCTTTCGCATTAAGAGAAGTCTTATCATCCTCTGTACCCGTTCCTTTAGGAGGAACATATAAAGGCGCGGCTTCCCGCATGGGTTTCACATGAATTACAGCATTCTTATCTGTTTCAGGAGTAGAAGTTCGTGCCATGCTGATCTGAGATGCTAGTGCAGCTGTTTCTGCTGCCTTTTTCTCCTCTCGCAAACGGGCTGCTTCAACACGCAGTTTAACCAAGCGTCTGATCGTGTCAGCCACCTGGGAGAAGACAAAAAGACCGTCACGTAATTGTTTACAATCAGCTGCTACATCATTGGGCTCCACTTCTACCGAATACTTCCTAAATTGTTCAATAACCTCTGCAGCAAATGTATCGGTAAAATATATTTGCTCCCTTTCCTGCCATCCTTTTATACTATCTAAAAGTTCAGAGGCAGTGGTAGTACTACGAACGGCTTTACGCGCAGTAGATCTAATGTCAGATGCACGCTCAGCAGATAGCATGGAACGAGTTTCTCGAGCTTTGTCCTGGTCTGAAAAAGAGTCCTCATCTGACTCATGAGGAGCAGAAGAAAAAATATACGGAGGTGGAGAACGATCTAATAACAGGAAATCATCTTGCGGTTTATTAAGGATAGGATAAAGGGGCTGCCTAACAGCATATTGGCCAGTTACCTGTAAATGGCGTTCCCTATCTTCCCTCTCTTTAATTTCTCTCATCTCCTTGTTTTTTAACTCTAATGCTTTCGCATAAATGGTCTTTCGCTGTTCTTTATCAATCAAGGCTTGTTCACGCTTCATTCGCTCACGCACTTCTTTCTCCCACATTCGCACACAATCAAACATATCTTGCCTAGTCTTTCGTTTAAACATACATTGTTCCACATACTGAATTTTTCGCAAATCAAATGACCCATACATAGGCCAACGCAACTCAGGATCTTTACTAGTATATTTGTTCCATAACGTGCAGTACATTATAGAAGAAATACCATACTTAATATACATATCCCTATTAGGCGTCCCCTCCGGGGGGCTGGTTGTGCTTCGTCAAGTCTCAAATTGGTACCACTACAAAAGCAACACATCCTACGAAGTGTGCTGAAAACAGGCATGCCAAAAAATAGTGCAAAATATGCAGTATTATAATCAAAGTAGCGCTTAAGGTACTCTTCATACGTTGCGCTGTTCAAACAATTTTAAATAGAGAAAATTCTCCTCATTACCTGCCTATATGCATTGCAATACATATATAATTACAAAACAGATTCCAAAATTGGCCAATTATACAAACAAAGCCACAGTAAGTGTTACTAAAACTACCTTACCAATCAAAGGCATCAAACCAACAGCAAGTGCCGCAAAACGGCTCTTACCAATCAAATGGTGTCCAGGTTCCAACTGCCAAGTTCTCAAATCGACCAAATGGTCACTGCACGGCGAATCAACAGAAGAGATCTCAGTCAAGGACCGGCGCCGCCGGGATGGTCAGATCAGAAAGAAAGGAAAAACGCCGTGGGTGCCAAGACTCTGGTGTCTCCTCAGGCAGCGATCGCGTCCAAAAGCGAGATTCCAATCCTTCGTCGCGACCAGTCCTTCGGGCATCCGAGTCGTTGATGAGTCCCACGTTGGAAGCGCCAATTTGTTGTAGTGAGCCTCAGCAAGGCCTACCAGTGCTTAGGGGTTCTCCCTTCTCTGCACAGAGTCCTCAGACACTTAGGAAGAAGTTGGCACAGAAACTGAAATATAAAAGACAGAGTTTATTAAACCTCATGAGGTGGAGCTAACATTCACACATCACCCTTCAGTAATGCATGAAGTAGCACACTGAATGGCAGGATCCTGGTCCTTTTATACCCACACAGGGGCTCAAATGAAGGCGGTACTAACACAAATGCTGGTTTTAGGTACATATAAGGTCATACAGAGAATGCACAGTCGACAAGTGGGTGGAGCTAACAGTTTCTACTTTTAGCAGACACATCCTGACATTTATAAACTCGGAACAGCTGCAAGCTCAACTGAGCATGTGCAAAGCAAGAGGAACTAAATATAACTTGTCTCTAGGCAGATTTCAAGAGCAGTTGACAGGAAGGTAGGACAGAGCACATGGCGAGCACATGGTAGCACATGGCAGCCAAAATGGCTGACAGAAATACAAAATGGATTCCACAAAGCGGACAATTTAGCCTCTAAATACAGGCTGTCTTCAGTTAATGCTTAACTTAAATGCTGCCAAATTACAACAGGGGCATGGGCATGCCCGTTTTGGAGCCCCCACCCTAATTCAAATTTGCCCCAAAAAACTCCCTGGCGTCTAGTGGGCTTTTTGCCCCCCCGGCGGGGCAGATTGGGGGCTAATGCCCCCATCCGACTCTCAGGGGTGAAAAGCCCACTAGATGCCAGGGAGTTTTTTGGGCAAATTTTAATTAGGGTGGGGGCTGCCCAAAACGGGCATGCCAATGCCCCCACCCTAATTAAAATTTGCCCAAGAAAATCCCTGGCGTCTAGTGGGCTTTTTGCCCCCTCGGGGGCAGATTGAGGGCTACTGCCCCATCTGACCCCCAGGGGAGCAGGAAGGCTGTTATTTTTGCGGGGGAGGGGTGGGGGCATGGGCATACCCGTTTTGGGAGCCCCCACCCTAATTCAAATTTGCAAAAAACTCCCTGGCATCTAGTGGGCTTTTGCCCCCCCGGTGGGGCAGATTGGGGGCTAATGCCCCATCTGCCCCCCAGGGGGCAAAGCCCACCAGACGTCAGGGAGTTTTTGGGCAAATTTCACTAGGGTGGGGCTGCCCAAAACGGGCATGCCAATGCCCCCACCCTAATTAAAATTTGCCCCAAAAATCCCTGGCGTCTAGTGGGCTTTTTGCCCCTGCGGGGGCAGATTGGGGGCTACTGCCCCATCTGCCCCCCAGGGGGGGCAGGAAGGCTGTTATTTTTGCGGGGGAGGGGGTGGGGGCATTCCTGTTTTGGGAGCCCCCACCCTAATTCAAATTTGCCCCAAAAAACTCCCTGGCGTCTATTGGGCTTTTTGCCCCCCGGCGGGGCAGATTGGGGGCTAATGCCCCCATCCGACCCCCAGGGGGCAAAAGCCCACTAGATGCCAGGAGTTTTGGGCAAATTTTAATTAGGGTGGGGCTGCCCAAAACGGGCCTAATTAAAATTTGCCCAAGAAAATCCCTGGCGTCTAGTGGGCTTTTGCCCCTCGGGGGCAGATTGGGGGCTACTGCCCCATCTGCCCCCAGGGGGGCAGGAAGGTTGTAATTTTTGCAGGGAGGGGTGGGGGCATTGGCATGCCCACTTTGGGCAGCCCCCACCCTAATACAAATTTGCAAAAAAAAAAATCCCCTGGCGACTAGGGGCTTTTTGCCCTCCTGGCGGGGCAGATTGGGGGCTAATGCACCCAATCTGCCCCCAGGGGCAAAAGCCCACTAGACGCCAGGGAAGTTTTGGGGCAAATTTTAATTAGGGTGGGGGCTGCCCAAAACAGGCATGCCAATGCCCCCACCCTAATTAAAATTTGCCCCAAAAATCCCTGGTGCCTAGTGGGCTTTTGCCCCCGGGGGCAGATTGGGGGCTACTGTCCCACATGCCTCCCAGGGGGGCAGGAAGGCTGTTATTTTTGCGGGGAGGGGTGGGGGCATGGGCATGCCCGTTTTGGGAGCCCCCACCCTAATTCAAATTTGCCCCAAAAAAATCCCTGGCGTCTAGTGGGCCATTTTGCCCCCCTGGCGGGGCTGATTGGGGGCTAATGCCCCATCTGCCCCCCAGGGGGCAGAAAGTCCACTAGACGCCAGGGAGGCTTGGGCAAATTTTAATTAGGGTGTGGGCTGCCCAAAATGGGCATGCCAATGCCCCCAACCTAATTAAAATTTGCCCATAAAATCCCTGGTGTCTACTGGGCTTTTTGCCCCCCCGGGGGGGCAGATATGGGGCTAATGCCCCCAGCTGCCCCCCAGGTGGGGCAGAAAGGCTGTCATTTTTGCGGGGTGGGTGGGGGCATGGTCATGCCCATATTGGGCAGCCCCCACCACAAATTATAATAAAAAAAAAAAATCCCTGGCTTATAGTGGGCTTTTGCCCCCCGGGGTGCAGATTGGGGGCTGCTGCCCCAACCGCCCCCGGGGGGCAGAAAGGCTGTAAATTTTGCGGGGTGGGGGCATGGACATGCCCTTTATGGGCAGCCCCCACCCTAATAAATTAATAGGGCAAAGAAAAATATCCCTGGGGTCTAGTGGGCTTTTGCCCCCTCGGTGGGGCAGATTGGGGCTTCTGCCCCCAGGGGGGCAAAAAGTCTAAATCGCACCAAAAACAAAGTGGGGGAGCAAAAGCCCTGCCCAGGGGCCGCTCCCCCTCCCTGGTGTCTAGTGGGTGGATCCCTGCTTGGGGATCGCCCTCCTGGGGCGATCCCCAAGCAGGGATCCACTGGGAGAGGTACCATTGGAAAGGGGAGATTCTCCCTTTCCAATGATACCTCTCCCGTCTTTCTACGTGCCCGGGGGCTGAGATAGCCCCTGAGCACATAGAAAGTGAAACTGAAATGAGCCTAAAGGCTCATTTCAGTTTCGTTTTCTGTGCAATGAGGACAGCGCGATGTGCGCGCTGATCCTCATGGCACAGAAACCAGGGAGGGGGCCTCGGGAGCTGGGTAAGCAATTCCCCAGCTGCCAAGGTCACAGGGGTGAAAGAGAAATCCCTCTGCTGTCTGCAGCAGAGGGATTTCGTGCCCCTGGCCTCATGACGGAATGGTTCCGTCATGAGCACAGGGGCACCAATGCTCATGACTTAACCATTCCGTCATGAGCATCGAAGGGGTTAAAGTGAAAGCGCGATGCAAAAATAAACACACGGCGCCATGTCTCCTTTTGCGAATCCTTACCGCGTGCGATCTCTTGTCTTTATGGGGCCATGTGTTTAAACACACGCGAGACCTAAAAATGTACATGTTTGCTAGGTTTCCCTGGGTGTCGGCTGAGCCAGGACCCAAAATTCAGTTTTCAGTGGAAAAACGTGATGAGTCCATGTTGCTTTTTGGGCCATTTCCTGTCTTGGGTACTAGGACTACCCACACATGTGCAGTACCATTTTTATCGAGAGCCTTGGGGAAATGCTAGGAGGTAGGACGTTTGGGACTCGCCGCAAATTCTAGAAGTTTTTATCACAGAAATATGAGGAAATGTGTTTTTTAGTCAAAATTTGAGGTTTGCAAGGGATTCTGGAAAAGAAAAGCTGGTGAGAGCCCCGCAAGTCAGACCCCACTCGATTTCCCTAGGTGTCTAGTTTTAAAAAATGAACAGTTTTCCTTAGGTGTTGGCTGAACGAGGGCCCAAAATCCACAGCTACCTACATTGTAAAAAATGGGTTTGTTTTCAGTGGAGAAATGTGATGTGTCCATGTTGCATTTTGGCCTGTTTCCTACCCAACCCTGGTTTACCTCCAATTGGCATTTTTAATTTACTTATATGTCCCTAGTATAATGGAACTACATGTGCCTACGGCCTGTAAATTAACAGGCTACTAGTGGGTCTAAAGCACTGATTGTGGCACCCACTTAGGTATCCCTTCAAACATGTTTCAGGCCTGCCATTTCAGAGCCTGTGTGTCCAGTTTTAAACTGCAAATTTAACCTGGCAAAATAAACCTTTTGCCAGGCCCAAACCTTGGCAAGGCATCCTTAGCGTCATTTTCATTTAGATGTTTATGGAGTGGGATGCACGCCGGCTACAAAATGGTGACAAATGTCAACGAATGAAGAATGGGGCCACTGTGAAGTAAACAGGAGGCCTATTCAATATGAGTTGGATTTGAAAACAATTTGTGTCAGCCAGGATTTGTGGAGGAAGTGACCTCTACACATGCCAGGAGCTTGGAAATGGGGAACCTTTGCAGGGAGGTGGTTTGAAACATTTAAAAAATATTTTTCAGACATTTGACATGTGGACCTACAAAGGTAATGCCTGTTGTGTTTCGTGGATTATACTTTATCTGGCTCTCTGTGTAATTGATTTCTTTGAGGCAATCAGAATAAGACAGTTTGTGAAAGTTGTAACAGGCAATACCGTGTAAGAATCGAACACAGACGACAAAATCTAAGATGTACATTTCATGAATGCATTTTACAGTCTCAATGCACTATGGGTACTGTGGTCCTATATCTAAAATGTGTGAAATTAACCTAAAGTGAAAACCAATTTTGGAAACACCCTTTATTTGAAAGATATTGAACGATTATACTAGTGACCATGGCACTTGAAACAATTAACTACTTTAGTAAAAAAAAAACTATTTGACTAAAGGCATTCATTGTCCATCTTCAGTGTTTACATATTGTGGTTTAAAAGGAAAACAGCTGACCATACCACATGCTGCATATGATCAAGACGCTGAGTGCGTTGAAACGCGTTTTGCTGTAACCCTCTGCAGAATAAAGAATTTAATGCTACTAACTGGCTGGTGGGCTTGCTATCTGGTGGAATAAATATATATATATATATATGTGCAGCAAACTCAGTGAGGACATTTCAATTAATCCACTGGGAATGTAATATGTTTATTGAATGGGAAATGGCAAACCCACTGGGGTAGATATGACTTTGCAGGACTACCATTACCAGAATCCCTTTTAGTCACATGACACCCACTTGGGGCGGTACTTTTACTAAATATAACCAGGTGACTGCAACAGTGTAGTTTGCTTGTTTTTGGTCTGTGAACAAGGGCGGAGATGCCCAAAACTCGTTAGGCCGTTTTGAAGGGATTTCATGTCTGCTGCTGGTCCCGCTGCAGGTCTCATTAAAGAAGTGATAACCCATCTGGGAGTGCGTCTTCTCTGAGGGCATCCTCTTTTGTTGTATATTTTGACGTCCGGTCAGCCGTGAAGATGCGCCGCCACAGGAGGAAGCAGATCCGTGATGGCTTGGAACAGGAGCCATTGAAGGAGCAGTGGGACTTTGGTGAGACGTAATATGTGCAGCAAACTCAGTGAGGACATTTCAATCAATCCACTGGGAATGTAATATGTTTATTGAATGGGCAACCGCAATCCCACTGGGGTAGATATGACTTTGCAGGACTACCATTACCAGAATCCCTTTTAGTCACATGACACCCACTCGGGGCGGTACTTTTACTAAATATAACCAGGTGACTGCAACAGTGTTGTTTGCTTGTTTTTGGTCTGTGAACAAGGGCGGAGATGCCCGAAACGCGTTTGGCTGTTTTGAAGGGATTTCATGTCTGCTGCTGGTCTCGCTGCAGGTCTCATTAAAGAAATGATAACCCATCTGGGAGTGCGTCTTCAATGAGGGCATCCTCTTTTGTTGTATATTTTGACAGCTGGTATAGCTGTGAAGATGCGTCGCCACAGGAGGAAGCAGATCCGTGATGGCTTGGAACGGGAGCCATTGAAGGAGCAGTGGGACTTTGGTGAGACGTTATATATGTGCAGCAAACTCAGTGAGGACATTTCAATCAATCCACTTGGAATGTAACATGTTTATTGAATGGGCAACAGCAAACCCACTGGGGTAGATATGACTTTGCAGGACTACCATTAGCAGAATCCCTTTTAGTCACATGACACCCACTTGGGGCGGTAATTTTACTAAATATAACCATGTGACTGCAACAGTGCCGTTTGCTCGTTTTTGGCCTGTGAACAAGGGCGGAGCTGCCAGAAACGCGTTAGGCCATTTTGAAGGGATTTCATGTCTGCTGCTGGTCTCGCTGCAGGTCTCATTAAAGAAGTGATAACCCATCTGGGAGTGCGTCTTCTCTGAGGGCATCCTCTTTTGTTGTAGATTTTGACGGCCGGTCAGCCCTGAAGAGGCGCCCCTGCAGGAGGAAGCGGATCCGTAATGGCTTGGAACGGTAGCCATTGAAAGAACAGTGGGTCTTTAGTAAGACATAATATGTGCAGCGAACTCAGTGAGGACATTTCAAACAATCCACTGGGAATGTAACATGGTTATGGAATGGGCAACGGCAAACCCACTGGGGTAGATATGACTTTGCAGGACTACCATTACCAGAATCCCTTTTAGTAACATGACACCCACTCGGGGCAGTACTTTTACTAAATATAACCAGGTGACTGCAACAGTGCTGTTTGCTTTTTTTTGGCCTGTGAACAAGGGCGGAGATGCCCGAAACGCGTTAGGCCGTTTTGAAGGGATTTCATGTCCGCTGCTGGTCTCGCTGCAAGTCTCATTAAAGAAGTGATAACCCATCTGGGAGTGCGTCTTCTCTGAGGGCATCGTCTTTTGTTGTATATTTTGGCGGCCGGTCCAGCCGTGAAGATGTGCCGCCACAGGAGGAAGCGGATCCGTGATGGCTTGGAATGAGAGCCATTGAAGGAGCAGTGGGACTTTGGTGAGACATAATATGTGCCGCAAACTCAGTGAGGACATTTTCAATCAATCCACTGGGAATGTAATACGTTTATTGAATGGGCAATGGCAAACCCACTGGGGTAGATATGACTTTGCAGGACTACCATTACCAGAATCCCTTTTGGCCACATGACACCCACTTGGGGCGGTACTTTTACTACATATAACCAGTATGACTGCAACAGTGCTGTTTGCTCGTTTTTGGCCTGTGAATAAGGGGGGGAAATGCCCGAAACGCGTTAGGGCGTTTTGAAGGGATTTCATGTCTGCTGCTGGTCTTGCTGCAGGTCTCATTAAAGAAGTGATAACCCATCTGGGAGTGCGTCTTCTTTGAGGGCATCCTCTTTTGATATATAAAGTAGGACATGTACCCTTAAGTTATACATGTCCTGGTAATGAGAAACTCTTAAAATCGTTTTTCACTACTACAAGGTCTATCTCTCCCATAGGATAACATTGGAGCTGGCTTAATATATTTCATTAGTGTAATTTCCAAATGAGAAAAGATAACCAGTTCATGTTTGGTGCCTCTGGAATCACACTTTAAAATTCTAACTTATGGTGAAGTCGGATTTTAAATTGCAATTATGAAAATGACACTTTTGGAAAGTTGGCATTTTCTTGTCTTAGCCATTTGGTACAGTCTGTCTCTGAGTCACATGACTGGGTGTGGGTGACAGTTGGGCTTTGTGTATTCCTCCTAGACAGCCACACACAATAGGAGCTTAGGTGTGACTGGATGGGCCATCACTGGCAGGATAGGAGGGAAGAGCTGGGCACAGTCCCACTTATACTTGAATAGGCTGTGTTCTGCCTCACCACAAAGGGCTGCATACTCCCTGTAGTTAGTCTGGAGCCAGGGCCAGGAAGGCAGGGCATCTATGCACTTCAAAAGCATGTTATGTTATGTTAATTTAATTTGTATCGCGCACAGATACTCGAGAGTGTCCCGGCGCGGAGCAGAGAGGGGCAACCATCAGAGATTTATGCAAAGAGATATGTTTTCAGGTTCTTCTTGAAGATCAGTGGGTCCTGAATGTTCCGGAGGGCGAAAGGGAGAGCGTTCCAGGCAACAGCAGCTTTCCGAGCTAGAGAGCTGCCTCCAAGCCTCTGACATTTAAAGCGGGGCACCTGGGCGAGGCGCTAGGACAAGGAACGCAGATGTCGTGCTGGAGTATAGAAGGCGAAGCGTTTTTGCAGGTAGATGGGGCCCCGCCCATGAAGAGCGCGATGGGCCATGACCAAAGATTTAAATTTGACCCGGTCGGCTACAGGAAGCCAGTGCAGTGAGCGCAGGTGGGGTCTCATGCTAGTCCTAGCGAGAATTTCAAGAAGGAGTCTGGCTGCCGCATTTTGGACCACCTGGAGTTTTTTCAACAGATAGCCCGGGATGCCCACATAAAGGACATTGGTGTAATCCAGCCGAGACAGAATAAGGGCGCAAATGACAGTCTCTTTCGCCACCCTAGGCAGGAGGGGGAGAAACTTCCTCAAAGATTTCAAAAGGCCAAAGCAGGTCCCAGCAAGTTTCTTAATCTGTGTAGCGAAGGAAAAATTCTCCTCAAACCACACCCCCAGGTTCTTAGCGGGCTTCCCTATAGAAGTGGGGATAGGGAACTCGGGGGGCCAAAGAGTTTCTCTAAAATTGGCGGGAAACTTTCCATATAGGAGAATCTCCGGTTTATCTTCATTGCACTTAAGTTGTGCGGCAGCTAGCCAATGAAAAATGGAGGACAGACAGTGTTGAGCAGAGGAAACAGAGTCCACATTCTTATCCCAAGTGAAGAGAAGCTGGGTGTCATCCGCGTAGGCCATGACCTTAGCCCCAAGTTCCTCTGCCAGGTACACCAAAGGTGTGACATAAATGTTAAAAAGGAGGGGGCTAAGGGAAGACCCCTGTGGGACTCCTGTGGTCACTGCCTGGGAAGAAGAAGAGGACGGTGGAAGCCATATCTGCTGAGCCCGTCCTTCCAAGAAGGATCTGAGCCAGCCCCAAACAGCCCCCGACACCCCGATCTCGGTTAGACACGAAAGGAGGAGGGAGTGGGGGCCAGTGTCGAACGCCGCCGACAGGTCAAGCAGAATTAATGCTGCCTTCCCGCCGGCATCCAGACACTCCCTAATTGCCTCCGAAACCTCCACTAGGGCAGACTCGGTACTGTGGGAGACTCTGAACCCTGACTGGGCTGGATGCAGCAGGCCCTCTCTCTCAACAAACTCCGTGAGTTGTCTGTTCACGACCTTCTCGCACACCTTGGCCAATCCGGGTAGAAGGGAGATGGGGCGGTAGTTCACTGTGCTAAGTGGGTCAAGCGATGGCTTTTTTAACAGAGGCAAAATCTTGGCCTGCTTCCAGGCCTCTGGAACGCAGGCAGCCTGAAGAGACAAATTGATGATACCATTCACCTCATTATTAATGGTCTCAGCAACTGCTGCCAACATTCTGGCCGAACAGGGGTCCGATGGAGAGCCAGACTTCAGGCCCGTAAGAATTTTAAGGGACTCAGAGAGGTTCACAGGCTTGAAGGCATGCAGAGAATGGTCGGGATCAGCAGGTGATGACACCACAACTGCCCCAATGCCCTTGTCGCAGGAGGAGAAGGCTGCCTGAATAGAAAGGATTTTATCCCTGAAGAAATTGGAGAGGCTCTCGCACCAAGTGCCTGTGGATGGAGACTCCCTAGATAGAGCGGCAGGGGACGTAAAACTCTGTACAATAGAAAAAATTTCTTAGGCGCTGTTTTTAGCCGATTCAATGCGAGTTGCATAGAATTGCCTTTTGGCCTGAGTTATCGCCCCATAGTAGATTTTTTGTTTAAGACGGAGCTTCTGCTTGGCCGCAGGGCAGTATTCGCTGCGACGCCAAGCACGCTCGAGGATCTTGCATTCATGTTTGATTGCTTTGAGGTCGGGAGTAAACCAGGGTTTAGATGGAGAATCCCTAGACAGCCTTGGACATGGTGGCGAGGCAAGCAAATCCACTGCACTGGAGACCCAGTTGGTAAAATCAACAAGCCGGCCCTCGAGATCCCCCAAGAGGGTGGGCCTGGAAGCTTCCAAGGCATGGCTGAGCACAAGAGGGTTAATTTTGCCAAAGGCTGGTTTGCCATACGAACATGCTGATGGCTCGCCATTGATAACTTCCCAAGAAAAATACGTTAAAAAGTGGTCGGACCATGAGACCGGACGTGGATCCTCCAACCAAATGGGAAAATTGGTGCAAATAGGGTCTTGTATATGGCCTGCCTGGTGGGTGGGAAAATTAACCCACTGGGACAGTTGAGCCACGTGCAGGGTGTCCAGACAGTCAAGCGAATCCTTGTTATCTGCCTGATCAAAGTGAATATTGAGGTCTCCTAGCACCATGTAATGGGAGAATTGCAAGGCTCGAGAAATAACAGCATCGCCCCACGCTTCCAAAAAGGGGCCCACCGTACCAGGGGGCCTGTAAATCAGGGAGCCTCCCAGAGTGAAGTGAGCTGAGAAGCGAATACTAAAATCAAGGGCCTCACAGTCACCCCAGGAAGTAACATCGCCCCTGCGAAGGTCCCACTTATTCTTATAAATGATGGCCACTCCGCCCCCCTCCCCTCTGGGCGATCGGCTCTGGAGAACTTATAGCCCTCTGGCGTAGCCAGGGTGACAAAGGGATCAGATGTAGAGTCAAGCCAAGTCTCCGTAATAAACAGAAGGTCTACAGGACGGTCGACAAGGAGCTCAAAGACATCTACATGATGTTTCCTGAGTGAGCGAACGTTGAGTAGCGCAGCGGAGATGGGTGGGGCACTGCGCAACAAGGTGCTGGGTTGGGCAGGGGAGACTGAACCCACACCCAGCTTAAAGCCGCAGGTCGGGCATATGATATTGCTGCAGTCCGCCACATCCCAGTTACCTTGATGGGGCAGGACCGGCGACAGAGGGCCCACAGCTGATCCCTGGTATAGCACAAACTTCCCTCTAATCCTGGAGTTTGACGGGCAGCATGGCTGGCGCTGGCTGCTTCTGGGATGCTGACGGGCGCAGACGGGCTTGCCTTAGGCGGGCATGCCTCTGGAAGCTTCTCCCCACTTCAAAGGCACAACTGTGTATAATAGAAGGACCTCAAACACCAACTCTTCAGTATACTTCTGGACCTGTTGATACTCTGCCAGGAAGAAGGACTGCTGTGCTGCTACAAGGACTGCCACTGTGCTGGACTGCTGCTCTAAAGGAACTGCTGACCTGCTGCATGCTGCCCTCTTGCCCGGGGAAGAAGAACTGGACCTGCAACTTCATCTTAAACCCATGACCTCAGAGTGACTCAAAAGGCTAGTCTGCTGGCCTCCTGTTCTGAGCCTCAGGGAAATAAAAGACTTCCCAACCAGCTCCTGAACCCGCTGTAGTTCACACCCCAGTCAACTAATAACCCAATTTCTAACAATTTCTAACATTGGTTGTCAGCTGTGAGGATAAAACTGGTGTTTGTACAGTGCCATACAGTGATTTTATGTACACTACCATCCCATAATCTAAGAACAATTTGAGTTTTTAATTCTCCCTGATTGGCCTTTTTTGTTTTAAATTCATTCCTACTCTACCTGGCTGATTGTGTCTGTGACCTCACCTGCACAGATGGAGTTTGAGCTTGTCAATCTGGAGAGTTACACTGTGGCTCAGCTCAAGGAATTGTGGGAGAGGGGGCTGCCAGCTAAAAGGAGCACCAAGACATTGGAGCTCCAAAAGGCCTTGGGGGCAAGGGCAGAGGCCCACTAGCTGCCAGCCACAACAAACGACCAGGAGGATGAGGATGATGTGGAGGGATAGAGCAGGACTTGCAGGAGGTTCTTTGAATGCAGCCTGCTTTGGAAGAAGGGAGTAACCTTCTCCCAGGATTGGAACTCCCTCCTTGTGCAGGAAGCAGTGTGTCCTCTCGCAACCTGTCCCCAGAGGAGTTGACGGAAAGGAAGTCAGAAAATGAATACGGGCTGGAGATGGCCACAAGCCCAAGATAGAGGAAAAACACTGGCCATGGAGGAGAAAATTAGTTTGAGCGTTTTGCTCATGAGAGGAGCCTTAGGGAGTTGGACATCAAGCTGCAGCATTTCTACTGTTCGCTCTGGAGACAAGATGATCCATATTCCTAAAGGTCTGGTGCCTGACTTTGTTGTGGGACACAATATTGACAAGTGGTTTAAGGCTTATGAGATTGCCTTACAGGTGCACAAGATACCTTAAGAGGATTTGGGGCTAGTCTGTGGAGGCATATCCCTAGTGAAGGAAGGGACACCCTACTGGCCCTAAAGAAGGGGGACGGGATGAGGTATTCCCTCCATGAAGGAAGCCTTTATCAGAAACTATGGTCTCACCACAGAGAAGTATAGGCAGAAGTTCAGTGACCGCCAGAAGCTGCCCCCAGCAGTCCTGGGTAGATTTCGTTGATTTCTTTTGCAAGGCACTGGATGGTTAGGTTAAGGGCAGTGAGGTGAATGTTTACAAAGGACTGTGTGATCTGTTTGCAAGAGATCACATGTTCAGTAATTGTTTTCCAGAGCTGTGCCAACATTTGATTGATAGTAAGCTCACTGATCCTAAGGAGCTTGCTAAGGAGGCGGACAGCTCTCGCAGCACCAAGGTCCATAAGAAGGTGTCGAGGGGGATCACCACAAGCGTGGGCAGGGTCCCCATCAGAAGAAGAAAGGGGGTTCCCATCAAAAGAAGAAAGAGGGGATGAACATAAAAACAAGGAGTTCTCTAAAGGGCTCCAAACTTGCTCCACAGGTCAGGACTCCCATCCCCCAACTGAGCGAAAGAAATTGTTCCCTGAAAGTATGCCTTCAAGGAAATCACCTCCCAAGTGCTATGAGTGCCAAGATGAAGGGCACTTCAAGGGGGATGCCAATTGTCCCAATTTGGTACAACCCCCCACCAGTGGGCAGTCATTGGGGTTGGCTAGTGTAGCGCTTGGGGAGGAGTTTGTCCCAGTTAGTAGAGGGACAGTGTAGAGGTTACCCTAGTGGCCCTGGGTGATGAAGAGATGGTGCAGAGAACTCACATTCCTAGTAACACTAGAAAATACAGGCAGTCGGTCACCATCAATGGGCAGAGGGGGGATGCTCTGAGAGACAGTAAAGCCAGCATGACAACTGTTAGATGTCATCTGGTGACCTCAGAACAAGAAGTGCCTAATGCATTCCACCAAGTTGCTGCAGCTGACCACCATGGGAGTCACTATCCATTGGCTCTGGTTCCCTTTGAGTGAAGGGGGGTCTCAGGATCCTTGAGGGTAGCTGTGAGTCCGTCCATGCCTGTGGATTGTCTGCTTGGCAATCACCTAGAGCACTCCACCTGGAAGGAGTTGGTGCTCATGTTCCACTTGGAGATGTTAGGCTGACCTGAGTGGGTGTGCTTGACCACACGGTCCATGGCTGCCCGAGAGGGTAGTCAGTAGGACCTGGAGCTTGGAAGAATGCCCTAGGTCCCTGCCAAAAAGTGGAAGGGGCGTGGAAAACCCACTCCTGAAACTTCCATGGTCCTGGAGGATGTTGAACCTGAGGGGGACGCCCCAGAGCCTACCAGGAGGATGTTGCCATCCTGGGGAACCTACCTGAGCTGGCCAACTGGCAGCAGGAAGGGGCCCGCCACGGAGGAGTTTTGCAAGGTGCAGAGAAAGTGCCCTACTGTTGTGGGCCTACAGCAGCAGGCCGACACCCAGGCAGCAGGGGACACCTCTGGTGATCTCCTGAATTACTCCCGTATAGTATAGAATTATCTCCCGTATAGTGAGCCTAAGGTTCCAAGATCCTGGTGCAACCCATGAGTTGGTCCCTCAGCTTTATAGGTCCTTCCTACTGGATCTGGCTTATGATATACCCCTGGCAGGCCATTTAAGGCTGAACAAGACCTTTGACAGGCTTGTTACCCACTTTTATTGGCCTAAAATGAGGAGGGCCTCAGATGCTTTCTGCAGGTCCTGTCCTACCTGCCAAGCCAGAGGCAAGTCAGGAGAGAAGCGGAAGGCTCCCCTGCAACCTTTCCCTGTCATTGGCATGCCCATTAAAAGCGTGGGCATTGACATTGTTGGGTGTCTGGGCCCCAAAATAGCCATAGGGAACATGATCATCCTGGTCTTGGTGGACCATGCTACCCGGTACACGGAGGCTGTCCCTCTGAGAACAGTGACTGTGCTCGCAGAGGCCAGGACACTGGTGGGGATCTTTACTCATGTGGGATCACCCAAGGAAGTGGTGTCAGACCGGGGTATCAAACCTTTGTCTGGGTACATAAAGGCCATGTGGAAGGAGTGTGGGGTAACCTACAAGTTCTCCTCTCCTTACCACCCTCAAACTAATGAGCTTGTTGAGGGGTTCAACAGGACCCTACAAGGCATGAAAATGGGCCTGTCTTATCAAATGAGGCAGAAGTGGGACATCCTCCGGCCATGCCTTTTATTTTCCTACAGGGATGTACCTCAGAAGGGGGTTGGCTTCAGTTCCTTTGAATTTCTGTACAGGTACTCTGTGAGAGGACCTCTCAGTCTGGTGGAGGGTTGGGAGAAAACTCCCAGAAGCCCCCTCAGGATGAAGTCAGCTACATGCTGGCCCCTTGTAACCAGATGAAGCGCTTCTGGAAACAAGCACAGGAAAATCTAGAAGCCAGAAAGCAGAGCATGAAACAGTGGTATGACTAGAACGCCACTCTGGTTTAGTTTTAGCCTGGCCAAAAAGTGTGGGTGATGGAGGCTGCGGAGCCCAGGGTCCTACAAGACCTCTGGACTGGACCTTATGAGGTGAAGGAGCACAAGAGTGATGTCACCCACCTGGTGGACCTCAAGACTTCTAGGAACCCTATAAGGGCACTGTATGTCAATAGCATCAAACCCCACTGCGAGAGGTCTGAGTTGACTATGCTTCTGGTCATAGACAATGGGGTGGAAGAGGAGAGTGAACCTCTCTTCGACCTCCTTTCTTCCAAGGAGCACAATGGGTCTGTGGAGGGTGTCAGCCTCTCCCCTACCCTGAACCCAGACCAACAAAAAGACTGCTGCCCATTGCTGGGGCAGCTCGCCTCACTTTTCTCCCTTACTCCAGGACTCTCTACATGGTGAACCAATGATATTGACACTGGGGACAGCATGCCTGTGAAAAGTAAAATCCACAGGCTCTCTGATAAGGTGAGAGCCAGCATTAAGGAGTTCTTCAAGATGCTGGAGTTAAGGGTTATTGAGCCTTTAAACAGCCCTTGGACCAGCTCAGTGGTGTTGGTCCCCAAGGCTGCTCCTCCAGGTGTCACTCCAGAACTTAGGTTCTGTGTGGATTACCATGGGCTCAATGCAGTCACCAAGACTCATGCACACCCCAACCCCAGAGCTGATGAGCTCATAGATCGGCTAGGGGCTGCCAAGTTCTTCAGCATGGTTGATTTAATGTTTCTGGCAGATTGCCTTGAACGAGGGGTCCAAAGAGAGGCATGTGTTCTCTACCCCAGAAGGGCACTTCCAGTTCCGGGTAATGCCCTTCGGGTTGAAGAATGCCCCTGCCACCTTTCAGAGATTGGTCAACCAGGTCCTGGCTGGGTTGGAGAACTTCAGTGCCGCCTATCTATACGACATTGCAGTCTTCAGCTCTAGCTGGGAGGACCACCTGTGCCACCTCAGAGAAGTTCTTCAGGCTCTGTAGAGGGCAGGCCTGACTATCAAGGCCAGTAAGTGCCAGAGAGGGCAGGGTCAGTGGTCTACTTGGATCACCAAGTGGGAGGAGGCAAGGTGTAGCCCCTCCGGGCCAATATTGAACCCATTCTGGCTTGAGAACCCAGCAAAACACAGACAGAGGTGAGAGCCTTCTTAGGCCTCACTGGCTACTACAGGAGATTTGTCAAGGGATATGACACCTTTGCAGCATCCTTGACAGAGCTGACTTCCAAGAAGCAGCCACGTCAGGCCATCTGGACAGAGGGGTGCCGGAACACTTTTGACACCCTGAAGGAGGCTATGTGCACAGCAGCAGTACTCAAGGCCCCTGACTTCTCCCAAGAATGCAATGTGCAGACAGAAGCCTCAGAGCAAGGCATATGGGCTGTACTCTCACAGCTGAATGAAGAGGGCCTGGATCAACCTGTAACCATCATCTGTAGGAGGTTACTTCTCTGGGAACAGAGGTGAAGTGCAACGAAGTGGGAAGCCTTTGCAGTGGTCTGGGTGCTGAAGAAGCTGAGACCATACCCGTTTTGTGCTCAGTTCCACGTTCAGACAGACCACAGATCCCTAAGATGGTTAATGCAAATGAGGGGTGAGAATCCCAAATTGTTGAGGTGGTCCATCTCCCTACAGGGAATGGACTTTACAGTGGAACACCGCCCTGGAACAGACCACGGCAATGCTGATGGTCTGTCCAGGTTCTTCCGCCTTAGTGACGAGAACTCCCAAGGGGTTGGGTAGTTCTCCCATGCACCCCATAGTATATGTTCGCCTGGAGACCAGCTAGCTCACTGTGCCACCATAAGCCCCCTTAACTCAAACAGGGAGAAAATAGTTTCTGGCAACCACTGAACATGACAACCCTGACCCTTCAGGGATTCTGATTACAGATCTAGAACCTTTTTGCTCAGTCACTCGTGCACTCTTGCTCTCAGAGGAATATACAGAGAATACACAGTGGGACGTTTTCAATATATTTATTAAATCAACGTTATTCTCGTATAGAATACATGTGCTGCGATAATCAGTAGACGGAAGCAGAAGAAAGTGGTTACAAGCACCAAAAGAGTAAATAGCAGATACAGTTCCACCATGGTGCTAAGACAGTGTATCTATGCAGATATATAATACAAGGTAGTAAACAGGTGTCCTCCTACTATGCAATCCCTATGCCGTATATGTCTAGAGTGTGTGTAGGTGTAGAGCCAAGAATCCCCCACAGAATGATACAACCCCATCACCTGGCAGGAAAGAATGTAGGACCCCATCTTGGTCACAAATTGGACACCACTCATGGAGATGTCAGGCAGCTGCTTAGCGAAGCCTCAGCATGCAGGACCTTCCGATGTCAACGGAAGTGTCTCCTCTGCTAACCCCCGGAAATGCTTCTTTATTTATAATAAAAAGCATCCTTGCAATGTACACGCAGATTAGCGGTGTTATGGATATGTAGATAGCCCTGTTGCCCCGTGGATGAAGATAGAACGACATTTGTACATTGTGCATAAAGGTCTTGTACTCAGTGTTCGAGGCATCATGATAATGTTGCGCGAAGCCAGATGTATAAGCAAAGCAGTTTCAGAGGAACTAATACAACGTTGTCACGCACGCAAATATGTGCAAAAGGTCACAGCAATAATGTTATTGTGCAGAAAAGAGGACAATGTAAGAACATGTGCAGTGTTGCTACATGGGCCTAACTCAGACACATAACACCCAGAGTGACTCAAAGTGCTAGTCTGCTGGTCTCCTGATATGAGCCTCTGAGACACAAAAGGCTCCCCAACCAGCTCCTGGACCCAATGGCAGCAAGTTCCTGATCCCCAAGTGGTGCCGCTCAGGTCCTCTACCTTTGGTGTAGCTCAGTGGGCTCTTAAATAAAGCTTTTGTGGTCTTCGCCATCGCAAATGGGCTTTTTTGCACCGAGACTGCGCCACACGCACCAAAATCTAGTGTGAATCACAACCAGCCGGTATCTTTGCACGGCAGCATCGACAGCCAGCGGGAGACTGCCAATGCACAGCTCCAGCCCTCGTCTCAACAACGCCCGGCCTGCTCTTTGCACCACACCAACTACCACCCGCGACGCTCTCCTTGCTCCTCACGACCCTTTCCAATGCAAATGGGACTCTTGGCACGAAATTTGAGAAGGCAGAACTTCAGCAGGACTAATTTGGGCCTGTATCCGACCCACGCTTCACAGCGTACGGCCCGAACTTTTGACTTTGACCCAGACCAGTGCGTGATTGGTGCTTTATACTTTTAGGTGCTATTTTACAGTTTATTCTTTAAAAGTTCATAACTCCGGTTCTACTGATCGGATTTTTGTCATTGTGGTCGTGTTTTATTTATTAAATTTCAATTTATTTGTTTAACCTGGTCTGGTATCTTTTTGTGTGGTGTTTTTACTGTTTTACTGTTTGAAGTGTTGCACAAATACTTTACACATTTCCTCTAAGTTAAGCCTGACTGCTCTCTGCAAGCTACCAGGTGATGGCCACAGGTTAATTTGGGGTTTGCTTATGCCTTACCCTGACTAGGATTGTGGTTCCTGCTTGACCAGGTCTCACATCCTAGTCAACCAGTAACCCAATTTCTAACAACATGTAATAAGTGCTAACGTTTGATTGGGAACAGGTATACATTTTGTGTTTAGTGTCTGAGAAATTGTAATTAAAAGTCCTATTCAATGGTAAAGTCGGATTTGAAGTTTCAATTTTGATAATGCCACTTTTAGAAAGTTAAAGAACTAACTCTGGGCACAAACTTGCGCACCCATCTGTCGCACTGCTATGTGGGAAAGATCCCTCAAATTGAACCACTCATAGTAAATTTGTCCTTTTCCACCACTTAATGCCAGTGTTAATACGGTTCCTTGTCCCATCACTCTTTACAACTTTATTGAATCACTGCAGAGGCAGCGAAGTTCCATCTTGTTTCTTTATTTAATTATTTTCATATGTCTACTGAGTGCCCGTGAAGGCATTTCACAGCAACACGTTCAAATAAAGGTCAAGGTAAAGCGTACAACAGAGAAGAATCATTACATATTCCCAATGCATTTCGAGCCTAATGGCTCTTCGTCAGGGGTCTCTGCAACAAAATAAAAGAAACAACTCAGCTGACCATACACTGCTGACCTTCACAATACAAGACAATGCATCACCCATTATCTCCACCCTCACTACACCACAACTCCCGTTCCTGACTCATTAAAACACATGTGCTCAAAACCAAACACCTCCCTGTCCCTCTCATGAGTCAACCCTCTACACCCCCTCGTGACTGCTGAACTCGCTCCTGAAATTAAAATGCAGTGCGACAGATGGGTGCGCAAGTTTGTGCCCAGAGTTAGTGCTTTAGCTTAAGCTGTGACTGGGGGCGGTTCACAGCAACTGATCGCACGCATTTACAGATGAAAGCAATTTTGAACAATAAAGTTTGACAAGGGAAGGAGTGCATTCTTACAAAGTATTTTTCTACTTTTAGAAAGTTGGCATTTTCATGCCCTAACTATTTGGTGCCTGCAGCCTGTTCCTGGGTCACATGACTGGGTGTTGGATTTTGTTTTTTCCTCCTAGACAGCCACACAATAAAGGGATTAGGTGTGACTGGATGAGCTATCAAGTAGCAGGATGGGAGGGTGGGGGCAGAGTGGGTGACAGCCCCACTTGCAACTGAATGGGCACCATATATAAATATTGGACCCTCATACCCTACTCTTTAGTACACCTTTGGACCTGTGAATACTACAGAAGAAGGACTGCTGTTCTGCTCTTGCTAGCAGAAGAACTGCTGCCCTGCTTGCTGAAAAGGAAGACTGGACCTGCACACTTCATCCCAGGCTGAAGTGACTCAAAGGGTCAGCTGACTGGCCTTCTGTTTTGAGTTAAAGGGACATAAGAAGTTCCAGAGGCCTCTGCACATCTGCCCAACTGACCTGCTGCCTGGACCTGCCACTGGACCTGCCACTGGACCTGCAACTGGACCTGCCTGAGCCCTGCTGCCCTCTGCTGGAGTGAGTTCCAGACCCCCAAGAGGTGCCCCTCAGGTCCCAGACCCTTGGTGTGGCCTCAGTTGAGCTTCCCCTTAAAAGAAAGGAGAAATCCTGAAGTTTTAGGTTCGCCTTGTCTGCAAACGGCCTGTTTTCGCCAAGATCTTGGTGCCCATGCTGCCCACCAACGTGAAGCTCCAGTGAACACGACTCTTCATGCCACATCGACCACCAGCAATGCCTGGCAATGCGAAATCTGCACTTTACGCTACAGCACTGACAGCTGGCAGTGACCGCCAACTCGAATTTCCAGCTACGACAGTCTGTGACGCCTGACAGGATCTTCGCCCTACAGTGATGACTGCCTGCGACACCTGGTCTGCTCTATGCACTATATCGATAGAGCAGCGTAATTTTAGGCTCCACCGTACATTTATCATCTATGTACGTTTATATTAGGCCTGGGCAGAACTCGCAGAGTTTTGCTTTGCGGAATTCTGCTGAGTTACCAAAAAACTCTGTGAGATTTCGCAGAACTCCGTGAACGGGCGGAAAAAAAATACTCATCTGTCTCTTTCCACTGTTTTTTCAGGCTGGTAGCGCATTTCACACTGAAAATCAGCGCAAACGGCACCACTTGGTGTGCCTGGTCACGGCCCTTTTGTTTTACCTGCATTCTCTGCTGTTCTCTGCATGGTGCTGGGCCTTTTTCAATCTACTTTAACCTATTATAATCCTTCCCCTATCACACTCATCCACCCCTCATTTACTTATTTTTTATCAGTGTGTCTTTTTGTGTGTGTATTTTATTTTTGTCTTATTTTTTTTATTTTTCGTGACTTTTTATACTTTTATTTC
This sequence comes from Calotriton arnoldi, assembly GCA_963921515.1. Taxonomy (NCBI): domain Eukaryota; kingdom Metazoa; phylum Chordata; class Amphibia; order Caudata; family Salamandridae; genus Calotriton; species Calotriton arnoldi. Next base: position 1,850,513 of record CAWUFW010002794.1, on the reverse strand, counting down.
CCTTTCTTCCTTGTGTTCTTCTTCCTTCAGTTCTTCCTTTCTGCTTTGTTTTGTCCTACTTCTTTTTTTCCCCACGGGCCCCATGGAAGAACAATATGTAGCAAGAGGCGTCAGACAAGTTACACACCCTATGGGTACAGGCGACGCTCAGAGGTGCAGCCCGCCCCATTTTTACAGAGGTGGAGGTGGTTGTGACCACTGTTCCCAATAACCTGCGCGCGTGGGCGCGCGCGCACCGAAGTCACCACAAGCGCGCAGTGTGCTGTATTTGGCGCGCACATCCCGCGAGACCGTTCGCGCCGCCGCTTTTAAAACGCGAGCGGCGCGAAAAACGGTAATTCCTGTGGCTGAGGGTTTTGGGAGGGTACAGCTGCGGGGCTGATTGTGGGCCTTGAGTTAGTATTCATGTTAACTGCAGCCCGTGCGCTGCAATTAACATGAATACTAACTCAAAGGCCCACAATCAGCCCCGCAGCTGTGCTCCTGTTAAGAAAAGAAAAACAGTGTCTCAAACACAACGTGTGCTTTAGCACACGCTGTGTTTGAGACTCTGCTTTCTTTTCTTAATTGTGCACAGCTGCGGGCTGATTGTGGGCTTTGAGCTAGTATTCATGTTAATTGCAGCGCCCGTGTGCGCTGCAGTTCACAAGAATACTATCTCAAAGGGTCACAATCAGCCCCGCAGCTGTGCACAATTAAGAAAAGAAAGCAGTCTCTCAAACACAGCGTGTGCTAAAGCACACGTCGTGTTTAAGACTCTGCTTTTCTTTTGGGGCTCCTGTTTTTGGGAGAGGAGTTGCACTTGGGCTAAGGAGTACGTAAGTAGTTTAATTTTAGCGCCCAACAAAATTCACAATGTAAAGCAATGTTAAATGTGGGTGTATGTCAGGGTAAGCTGAGGCCCAGAACAAATGGACATGCAGAATTCACCCACATGCACCATGTTTGTACTAGTTAATCAGCTCGTGGCTGACTACCTAAACTAGCAACAGAAAGGGGGGGTGAGTACTCACAAAGAGAGCGAGAGAGTCAGGCTGAGACAGCACGTCCGAGTGCCAGAGAAAGCAAGCCCCGGACACAGAAAGAGCATGCAAGCACCATGAGAAAAATGAGAATGCACAAGTCTCGAGAGAAAGCCAGAGTACGGGTGACCCAGACAGGGCATGGGCAAAAGAGAGATCATGGGCACGAAAGAGAACAGCAGCATGGGTTTCAGAAAGAGAAAAACTGAGAAAGAGAGTACATGGTTGCTACAGAGAGTGAAATGGCACAGGTGAAAGAACAGGAGCACTGGCACTGGAAAGCGATTACGAATCTATATTGATAACCTAAGTTCCTAAAGTTTGCAGCAGTTCCTGAAACTGGTTATTACATCCCCTTCAACCCAGCCTGTTTTCTAAAGGTTGGAGCTGCTCACTATACTAGATTATATACTCTAATCGACCAAGCCTGCCCCAGCATCACACTTCTCTTTGCAAGGTTTTGAGCCTACTTTTATATTTTTCTGCATTAGTAATGAACATATTTTCACCACCAGCCGCCCGAGGAAAGCTTTTTTTTTTTTAAATACTAAGTTGCAAACTGGTATATACACACTGCGAGTCCCCCTTCTCTTCGGCCTCGTGGCTCTCAGGCGCACAGACTCCCCTTGCTGGTAGGGGGTTACAGTGAAAGAAGAGTGGGTTTTACTATCAAAACAAATCTGAAAAAAAGGTACTTACACCCCGGTCATACACATGGTCATTTGCCTTGCCTTAGCCTTTACGTAAACATGCCCCACACATGACCAACCGCCCCCTGGGCCCATGGCTTCTTACGTTCCTGGATCAGGAGTTTTGGACGTCGTCATCCAGGTGGGCGCTCCAGCAGTCTCGACCCCAGCTCCACAAATACTAACGAGAGCTTTTCGACTGAAAGTTTAAACTGTGCTGTGCACAGCTAGAAGAAAATGTTATTCTGTGAAAAACAGGTTTGGTTCTAGGTGTACAGCTGCTCCACATCCCAAAGTTACCATCAGCTGCACGAGTCCCCAATCACCACCCACTCACCCTCCCACTGTGTGATCTGCTCAGTTAGAAGGCACTTCACTCTGCCTGCATTAGTGCTCAGTTGAGGAGCGGCTGCTGCACAGCATAAGTATATGGGTAACCCACCTTTATTCCGAGCTAAGAACAAAACAAGTATTAGACCTATGAAAATGGGCCAAGGCACTACAAAGCAATATGTTCTAAGAATACTACATTCTATACACAGCTACTCTTAATTAAAAAAAAAAAAAAACGTGGGACATCTACATGAAACCACATTTGGTGGCACGGACATTCCCCAAATCTAGTCCTAAAGAATGAACGCCTGATCCAACTAATGGTAAGGCAAACAGGGATACCAAACACTTGTTTCACCCAATGACATAAGCTTTATTTACAAATAAACAGTAAAAAAAAAAAGTCACTCACTCATTTCAACATCGGTTGTGCCTCATCTAGTAAAGGAGTTTTGTGGCAGCGTGGAAAGGCCCAGGAATGTCTTCCACAAACACCCTCCTTTACAGGACAAACACCCCTCAAGCTGCCAGCATAAAACAATAATTCAATTGTAGAGAACAGTTGTTCATGCTATTGCTAACAACTTATGGAAAGTGATATTCATTTTGCGAACAGTTCAGATCGGAGGACAGTCAACACCGAGCCATTAGGTTTTCAATTAACTAAACTCTCTAACAAGCCAAAGGCTATCATTTTGTGGAGGACAGCTTCCCTACTGCAGCTTAGTAAGGGAGGAGGTGAGGTTGCTAGGTTCTCTTTATTTTTTTAAACACATTAACTGCGTTTTGTCCACATTCATTTAACACATCGGAAAAAGTTGTAGTTGTGATAACTCATGGCTTGGCGAATGCGTGGGACCTTTCTGGCACTCCCTTGCAGATTCAAGTAGGCAGGCATAGATACACTAAACCTTTGTGAATAAAACAAGGCGCCAGATTGTTCCGTTTGTATAGAATACTCTGCCAGCAGATTTCAACACAGCATCTTGCATCGCTTTACATGAATAGAGCACAAATTCACTAACGCTGTCCCTGCCATCACCGTTTCTAAAGGTGGGCAAAAATTCTGCTTCACAGAGCCTGGTGGACACCACAGATAGATACAGCAACTTAAAGGTGGATGAAGTCATGGAATTGTGAAACATAAGGGCAGGATATTGGTTGAAGGCTTAGATTGGTGATGCATGGCATTTTAAGAAAAGTCAACTTGTCTCCCATCTTGGACACTTCACAGCCAGAACTAAGTTCTAAATGGTCTTTGCAGACAGAAGTGGCTAATATTGTGAAAACCTGAAATAAAAATTCAAAAAATAAAACAAAGAATTGTGCGGTAATTGGGGAAGCATCAGGCCTATAATATGTTCAGCTGCAGCAGTGACTGGCTTCATGGCCAGTTTGCTATTGCGGTCTTATTGCAACAACTGGGCAACAAAGGCGGGGATGGATGTTATTACAGAAAGTGAGTGATGCCCCCATCTACATGCCACACTTACTAAAGCCAAAAAGGATCCATAAATAAGTGAACAAGAAGCACACACTCCATCCATGCAAGATAAATGCCTAACCCCAAAGCGTACAAAGAAGGGAAGGGACAGACTGCTTGGCCACAGCGCCGGCTCTGTGAAGCAGAATTTTCAGCACAGACCTCATCACTGTACTCCTACCCAGCAGTTATTAAATATAATAGATTGATCAATCCAAATAACTGACTAACATAGCCACCACTCAAATTACTTTCATATTTCACTATACTAATTCAAAATTAATCCTTATGGGTTCCAGAGTAGCGTGCTACTGCTCAAAAAAAGCGCTTCAAAACCCCATCAGGGGTAGCAAGCGCTATATAAATACAAACCTCTTTCCCTCTTCTATCCCGCCACCTACCCTTCTCTTTCCAAATAACTGAATAACATATCCACCACTCGAATTTCTTCATATTTCACTATACTAATTTTCAACACTAATACTTTATGGGTTCCGGAGTAGCGTGCTACTTGCCAGAAAAGCGCTTCAACACCCATCAGGGGTAACAGGTGCTATATGAATGCAAACCCTTCTTCCCCTTCTATCCCTCCGCTATCCTTCTCACTCCAAATAACTGACTAATATGTGTGGAAATGCAGTCCTTTCAGTTTTTAAGCAAAAGTTTGGAGGGATATTTGGCGCTGCACACACGCGCGGTCTGGTTCCTGGCGCACATAGCCATGGCTGCAGCGCACAGAGACCCTACACTGCCGCACACAGAGGAAAAAAATTAGAGGGAACATTGGTTGTGACTGTTATTTTTGGTCCAGCACCACCTCCCCTCCATGCTGACAGCAGGCCTGGGAGAGGGTACACCCTGTGGGAGCGTCAGCTGCTGTGGGGGAAAGTACACCGGTTTGTGCGCCATAGCACAGGGGTGCAGCACACCACACAGCCGCTGATGCACCGCTGGCTGACCTAATCGATTGGGAACAGTACCTGCTCGACCTGCTGGGTGTTGAGGTTGCGGGGCTCAGTGAGTAATTATTTTTTGTTTTCTAAAAATGCTAATATTTTTTTCCAAATAGCATGCTGCTCTCACTCAGAGGTAAGTTAAGCTTATGTTACAAATAGTATCTGATCCAGCTTCAGCTAGCCAGGTGTTTGGTGCTACCTATTCGTACTCGTCGGTGCTCGCTTGGGCTGATTATTTAAGAAGTGATGCAGACTCCTCCGACTTGTCACTAAGATAGTAGTATATATGGAAGTTAGCATTCTCTGTGCCTTTCTTTGCATAGATCATACAGTCCTAATCTCCCAGTGATGTGTAATATGCATTAAAAGGGAGACTGAGTTGGCCCATCAAAGGGGTGGAGAAGCAAAGATCATTCTTTGCTATACATTAGTAGTTCAAAATGTAGTTTAGAAAATTAGGAATAGGGCTTAGGTTTAGGAATTTAGGAATAGGGCAATAGGTTATCTGATTTAGGAAAGTACAATGCTACTGCATCTGCCTGTCAAAATATTTTTTGGGAGATTAACTGTACCACTAATCTATTTTTTTAATCTTCTTTTTTATTTCTTACATTAGCACCAAAGGGCAAGAGGGCATCACAGCAGGGCGAAGGGGCTGCCACCAGCAGTGCTGCGGTGGGTGGAACCACCACCAGAGCTGTGGCAGATGGTTCTGGTGGCCCCTGTAAGTTCTCTCATCATTATTTCCCTAACTTTTATCTATCCCACTAGTAGAATCATATTGGCTTGTTTATTTTTTTTAGGCGTTCTATCGTCTGGTTATTGATCTTCCCAAAGCCGGGGAGACTTGCGGATGCCTGTGAGGAGGTTCTTTCCCCCGACGACCTCATTCCTCTGACACCCGGACAGCATTTGGAACTCTCGTCCATCAGAGAAGAGTCCCTCCAACCTGCGATGGACCCGCTACTACAAGCACCGGCCTCATTCAGAGTGCCCGGTGCTGTTATCCCGGTGCCAGCGCACTCCTTTTCGTCTCTTCACTCTTTGCTGTTGAGCCAACATCATTCCAGCCGATTGCTGGAGATTCAATATCCCTCCCATAAGGGTCTTATTCCCTTCTCTTTCATTGTGGCTCCAGTTATTCAACTTTTGGTCCAATTCCACTCCAGACGCATATTTCCTTCGCTCATCAAGACAGCGCATCCACACCTATTGATAACTCTTGTGGACTGCATGTTCAGATTGCCTGTATTGACGCTGCACCCACCAGTTTCCTCCATTTCCTCCCTGCGTCACATTCCTGGATTTCTACTCGCTTGTGCCCTGAAGAAGGTGGCGGCTATACTTTAGCCCTTCACCGAAACGCGCGTCGGCATTTTGCTCCGACAGGAACCTCGCAGCGATACATGTAATAAAAAGATAGAAGACTACATGGTTCAAAAGTGCTGGTACCATTATCCTCTCTCTCTATGGACATACGTAAAGCAATGTCTATTGTACTAGTGAGACAGATCTAACGAAATAAGTATATAGCCATCTGTTGACACCAGTCCATCTATTCATACTTTTGCAGTGCATTTGTGGTTCCCTGTGTCTGTACAACTTGTTTAAAACCACAGGTTGCACCCGGACTTCTAGATATACATGATATCACTATTAAATTTTAATGCGAGGTTTCTGCCTCTATGTTTAAATTTTATTATTGGTATGTTGAGTATGACAGATGTATGGATGTTAGTACGGTATGATTGAGTTGATAGAAGAATATTGTACACATTATTGTTAGGATGATTTTTTAGATGTTTTTTTGCCGTGATTCACTGGGACTGGGGGACATCCTATGAATCACATCAATGTATTCTGTGGGTGTTAACATAAAAAAAATATGTATAGGATTATTTAATTTGATTTGCTTTATTACCCAGTTTGAATACTCCTATTGAGTACTTAAAATTCCCATTTATTATTTGAATTTGAATAAAATAAATATATATTTTCTACTAGGTATACTGGATTCTGCCAATATTTTGTTTCTTTCAGGTTTTGAGTCCTCCCTGGCCCCTTCCCTGCCTGTCATATTTGTGTTGTTATTTAGAGATGCTGAGCGCTCCGGTTATCTAGTAGTCAGGTGACACACATCCCCTTCTTCTGTAGGGTTGTTGCGTCTAGTTTTTATTTTTTTATACTGTCTCCTTTTTTTCAACTCCTCTATCTAATATTTGTTAATTTCTTGTTATCCCTGCATTATCCTGTTTTCTATATTTTATATTTCTGTAGCTGACTTCCTCCTGTCTGTAGCTTTCTTCTGCTTTTTCTTAGTACGCTTTCCCTCTGCCCTAATATGTCTTGTGGTACGGTAAGACTAAGAGAACAGATTTTTGGTACTGTGAAGATCGCAGGCCCAAGTAAGATATAATTAAGGCTTCCAGTTTTACAGATAAATACAGACAGAAAACAATCTATTTCCTGTCTGTATTTATTTTTAAAAGTGGAAAAATACAAACCATTGTACTTCTTGTAAGGGACTCTCCTTGTTGTCCTTCATGAATTCCAGACTAACTGCTAAGCAGATAGACACCATTGGGATTTAAAAAAAGGATCAGATTCCCTTAAATACAGGCATATGTTAACATTTATTTGTATATAAATATTAATATTTACCTGTCGGTGTAGTGTTTTGTTATATTTGGCTGCTTAATTTGCTAAAACGCGACAGGCAGCAAAGCACGAGTGCATTTTTATCAGTTAAATAAACATTGATATATACCATTTTACAACTCCATTTATTCTCAAAACATTAAATAGATATGGATAAATTCCAATAAACTGGCCAAAAAAGAAATATGGATAAATACAGACAGAAATGTGAAAAAAAAAAATACCATAAAACCCGGGAGCCCTAGTTATAATACACCACACATTTTTGTTGAGAAGGCTTTCTTGCTCATGCTTAAACAGTCACAACGAGAGAGTGGCCATGGTCATGGACCCCCCCCCAATGTTGTGTTATCATTCATTTATACAGTATACCAGCAGTTTCCATGACAGTGCAGCATGGCAAGAAAGTATGAGATCCCATTGCATTTGCCAACCAAGACCATATGCCCTTCATTGACTATTGCACCCCTTCAATCCGCTTCAATGACTCAGAGTCATCATAGCTCTATTCCTTCATTAGGAAAAGATTTTGGTTGGCTTGACTACTTGGCTTTTCTAAAATGTCAACCAACAAACCTTCCAAAGTGATAGTTTCGATAGAAGATACTGCTTACCGAACTGTAGTGAGGTATTGCTGTTATACTTTGTTCAAAAAGAATAATAATTACTTAGGAGGCAAATCTGGTATCTAAACACATACCACCAGTGCCGGGGCTGGCAGCGCAAGTGCAACAGAGGAGGCCCAAGAGGTTGGAAGCGGAGGAGTCCCAGCAATTTCAGGGTCGGGTGTTGGTAAGTCACATTGCTTGCTTATTGACAAATTAAATATACTGTATTTGTTAAGCGAGGCAGATATCCTACCCATCATCATTTATCATCTCCCTGCCCATGGCATTTTGCCACCCATGACCTAAATGCAGCATGGTTCAATTCGGCACTGCAGTGTTGGCCATACAATGTGTGTCTGCTTCAGTTAATGGGACATTGCGAAATTTTCAATGCATTACAAATCGAAAACAAGGTGTGTTTCCCAGTGCCCACTCAATCATCCCCTACTAGTACTTCACTCCATTATTCTTTCCTAAGTTCTGTCCCAGCCTACTAAAAAATTGAAAAATCTATTCTTGGGATGTACTATATGTTTCTGGCCAAGTGATTTATATATATATATTTCATGGCTTCCATGGAAGATTTATGCCTGTTCAAATTTTTCCCTTTCGTAATTTGTCAACTACAGTGACTGGCTAAGCAAAAGCTTAGCACATGATGATCAGTGACACCCCACTATTCTATAGATAAACCTTTACCTAGCTTAATTCCTCTAACTTACCATGCAGTAGAATAACTTTCCTTACTGCCGAGTGAAGGTATTTGTTGAAAATAATTTGTGGTGGAAGGCGAGGCCAGGGAGTAAAGAGGGACTATCTGCCTGATTTAGAGTTAGGCGGATGGATACCCTGTGACGAATGTGCCAAATAAAATATATATCCCATTCCCTTCCCTGTACTGCAGTGCATTGTTTTTTCCACTGTATACTTACGGCAGACAGGATATTTGCATTTATACGTGACGTGTGTGACGTAGTATTATTATTATTCATGTGCCTCCTTGGAGTCAGGGTAGAATTGAAAGGTAGTCGGAGCAGGGCCATTGGAATTAAAGTAAGAAAATAAATTGTCCATTACAGGTGCCCCAGCTGCAGACTGCAGAGAGTACCAGACCCAATGCTAGAATGCCTCCTTTAATGTTGCACAACAAGAACACTATTAAGTTTGCTGCATAAATGGCTTACTCATTGATGAGAGGTAATTTTTCTTTTTACACACAAAGTGTCTGTTTAGTTTTTACTATGAAATCCTTTAAATGAAAAAAAACACTTTTAATTCGCTGGTATTCTGGCTTAATTACTTGCAGTCAGTACTTTATGTGATGCATGTGTGGGAAAAACTTGGCCCTGTGACTAATCATATCAAAAAGTCCAATGGCCCAAGGGGACCAGCAATGCTCTGCTACTGTACCACTATATAAACAAGTGTTTTTTTTCTTTCTTGATATAGATACTCCTGCTGGTCTCATCATCGGGGCAGGAGATAACTACCTGGCTGCGGTGCCACCGGATGGAGGCCATCCAGGCCGAATATCTCTGGCTGGGGGCTTTGGAGGAGGAGGAGGCAGAGACATGTGCCACTGCCCCCAGTACCTCTAGCCAGTATGTCCAACCCGGCCACACCAGCGCCGCTGGCAGTTGGGATCCACCACTGCTGCCTCCCTCATAATCATTCACTGACCGATTCCTCCACCGCATCCTACAGGAGCTGGCACTGCTTCGCCCTGAGGAGGCATGCATCCACACCAGCATAGATGCCCTCTAGGCTCTTTTTAAATATATTTTCTTTGGTGGGAGAGACTCTTGTTACAGGTGGAGATGGTAGGAATTGGGAAGGGCAGTTGGGGCAATTTCGGACTTTCTATGGACATTGGTTGGGGTAATTTATTAATTTGTTTGGGGAAAGGGGTAATCCTGTTGTGGGTTGAGGGGGTGGATTTTATTTGTCAAAAAAATAAATGGGAATTGTTTATTCATATGTCTTTTGTTATTGCACTGCTTTTAGTGCAGCCTGTTTTTTTTCAATTGACAAAAAGCTGCCCTAAGCTCTGAACAGTCACATAACTGTACATCGACTGTTCCCCCTAGACTTTCCCTAGCTGATTCTGAAGTCCCTTGCCATATAATTATTTATTTGCTAGGTTACTTACTTTACTTATACCCAAACAATACCCCGCTAATAGAGTGGGAACAACACAAACTAGGTCTGTCTTATTGCTTGAGGATGTTAACTTTTGAAGCTCCAAGCCACTTATCAAAGTGTATATGTCAGTTTGTTATACCCTTGTCCTACTACCCTCTGTAACTATATTGACCATTAGAGGGGTATGCCCATGCCTATATTACCTACAAGTTACAAGCATAAAAAAAAATCTTAATTATCAGTAGAAGTTACTAGCTAAACTAGTTCACTTAATTTCTTAGTTCTCTTACCTGAATAGATGAAGTGATGGTTGCTACCTCTCGCAATCTTCCAAAACCTTATTGCAGGTTTCCCAAAGTGCCTTCTTAATGGTGGTGGTGGTGGTAGTAGTAGCAGGGTAGCGTGCTAACAGTCAAGACATCACAAGCGAGGTCCCACTCCCACCTAGGTGAACCTCAACTGTAGGATTAATCAGACGGGTTATCCATCGCAGGTAAGTAGATTAAAAGAAAACACAGAGTTAGTGGGATATTTATATCATAACTTATCAAAGACCGAGTCAAGACTGCCACCATGAGACAAAGAAGACCTGATATTAAAACTAGCAGTAGTAACTTCTGAGCAATAGGGGGCTATTTAAGTAATTTATTAAAACAATTAAACTAAACTTAACAAATCCTCAACTGAGTAGGAGTAGACTCAGGATAGGAGAAGGTTAAGCATGTAAGCAACACAAGGCCTGAACGATGATGTTAGCGAATGCTGTTATATATGACTATATATCCCTTTTATGCATGGGTGGGTAAGTGGGGCTGGTGTGGGCTTTTGCTCAGGTAAGAGAAGATCCCGCGGTGAGTTAGTGCCACTTTCACCTCATCCGCCCCACCAAGTGTGTGATCCATTTATGGTGTAAAATCATAAGTCACACCTCAATATATCACACAGCCTGGGGGAAGAGGGTTAGGGTTTGATGAATGGATAAGAACAGGGAGTTGGGGAAATGTGTGACAGAGACAAACACTACACAAAAGCAATATTCATCATGATTATGAGCAGCACATTATCATCATTAAATCTGCTGTGGAAGGAAGTGAAGGAATGACACAGTTTGGTTAAATGCATTGCAAACAGTCCTTCTGCCCCAGAGACCCAAGTTATATCTAAATGTTCTTTCATCTAGGTTTGAAAAGTACAATTATGGAGGACTGAACCAACGCAGTTCTAAAACTTATGATTGTTAAAAGAAAAATGATACTGTATATAAATTCCAAATTGGGGGGTACATCTGCATTCTTCTCGGAATGTCCGTCTTGGATGCCTGGCTGAACTGGTCAGGTAAGGCAAGCTGGAGTGTCATGGAGTTTTTGCCTTTCGTGCAGGAGAAGAGAAGACATGTACATTGTAGAACAGAAACAATATTGTAGAGTTAAGGAGAAGGACAGAAGGTAAGCTTCATGATGAGTAGACCAAGAGCCAGAACAAGAGCATAGGCTGCTACAATCATTCATTATGACTCATGTGTGATTAACTGAGAAGTGAGAGCAATTTTACAACCAATCCCAGGCAAGTAGCTGCATGTACCTGGCAGATCAATCTCACAACTGTCATAACATTTAGCTGAGTGCGTCCATCATGTGATAATGTGACATCACATGTCTGTCTCCAGTTACAGGCCCCCGACTACAACCACATAATAGAGGATTTTGACATTTGAGCCAGCACACGCTCCTCAGCATTTCCCAAATCAATGCGCCTCTCTCCAGTTCACAGGGCTGAGTAGGCCTCTTGGAGTCCTCATCATGTTGGTTTTCCTTTGAAGTTGATAACTTCCTTCTTCTGGATGTTGAGGGTCCCCCCCTGAGTCCTGACACTGAGTAACGGATCAGTCCGACTACTGACCCAAATTTGATAGAGAGAGATAGACCTGTAGTGCACTTCTGTTGATGAACAAGAAGAGAGAAAGAATTTGAGTATTTTATGTAGATTTGTTTTTGTTAACTAAACTGACTGGTCTGGTCTCTGAAGAACCAGAAAAAAAGTACAGCAAGGAGTGGACCATGTACGTAAATCTAGCTAAGTGTGAAAGAACCAATCACCTTCAGATAAAATCACCCTTCAGCCCCCAAACTTTGCAAATCATGGAAATCAAGTTTACAAATTAGTTGAACACCCTCACTGCCTGCCACCAAAGGAATCATCAATATTCACTTACACTCACTCAATAATATATCACTTATTGGTGCAATAGTTAACTGTTTCATTCCAAGCACAGTGGTATACAATTGTCATTTTGCATCTCCTAGTCTTTTCCCTTGGAAGCAACACATTGGCAGTCTTGTAAATTAAATGATCTTTACTGGGCCATCCCTGCTGGGGAATGAAAAAAATGGAGCATCGGCATCTGACGGAGGCAGGCATTGTCTCCAATATCCTTGAAGGGAATGGGGAGGCTTCTTCACTGCACACTAGTCTAACTCCAATCCAGCCATACATGTGCCTAAATGGTGGGGTTGGATAAGTCAGACACAAAATATATAATGTTCCTCTAGTTATCTCCATATTTATTTGGGGTAAATTAGTATGATGATAATCTGAAAGTTCTATGGTGGTTTACTCAGCCAGGGAAGTAGAGTTTATCCTCAAACTCAGGTGGTTGCCCACAAGTTGGTCAGCTGACGTACTTGAGTCTGACCAATTGCCCTCATCCTCCTCAACCTGTGGTGTTTCAGGAACAATGTAATTGTGTGGCATGAAGTGTTGGTTCATTTTAATAATGGTCAATTTTTCCACGTTTTAAGGCGAGAGACTGGTCCTTCTCACTATGACAACTGACCCAGCTGCACTGAACACATGCTCAGCAGACACACTGGCAACTGAACAAGCCAGATACTTTATTGCCAGCCTGCTGAGCTCTTGCTATTGACGCAACTTCCCTTACCAATAGACCAATGGGTTTTGCTACACGTAGACCTCTTTTGGGTCATCCAGATAGTTTTGGAATATCCTCTTAATGGTCATTGGTGCTGCCACTTGCTCGACCTCTTTTGCTTTCGCCGCTTCACTTGACTTAAGCCTCTCCACTTGAAACCAAACCCTTGCAGAGGTTGGGTCTGATTCTTATGTTGCTGTTGTTGTTGTTACCTGTGTTCTTGTTGCTGGTGTTGGCTGCTGTAAGATAACAGCACTGCCCTCTCTGGAAGTTGAAGGCTGCATGCCAGAATTTCTGCCAGAACTCTAACTTCCAGCTGTTCTTCTTCCAGGTCTCTCGCTTGCTCAGCAATCCATGCCTTGTTTGGTGAAACATCCATTTCTGCAAAAAGGAATGAAAGAGGCCAGTATTTTTTTGCACCTTGGATCAAGTAGTTTGGCACAGATGTACTCTTTGGATGACACAATGTCTTTTTGCAGCCTTGAATTAACAGCCAAGCGAAGGATTAAGCTCTCAACCAAATCATGCACCTTTTTATTCACACTGACGAACCTTTGCAACACCTTTTTTAACTGGTTCTGTAGCAGATGCAACAACAGCAATGGAATAGCTAGGCTCATCATACTGCCCTCCTTGCTGACTTCCCATGTGAAAACCTCAAAAGGAAGTAGCATCTGTGTCATGCACTTGACTAGGCCCCATTTGTCCACCTACATGGTCATGCTTTTCCCAGTTGCTTCCCCTCCTCTTTGAATGACATGGCATCGATCGGTTTGTACTGCTCAAACAGACGTTGCAACATGAAATAGGTTGAGTTCCAACGTGTTGGCATCTCCTGTATGAGGGCTTTAACTGGTACTCTGTTAGCATGCTGAATGATCCTCAACTGCTTCCGGGCTTTAAAAGAATGATTGAAATGATGCCAGATTCTTCTGTAGGTGGTCACTATGTTGCTGGCTATGTCTTCCTTTTTGAGAAAGTCCTGAACAATCAGGTTGATGCAATGCACCAAGCACAAGACCCTGAAATAGCCTCCATGGCCTTGATTATATTACTGCCATTGTCCATGGCAACAAATCTGATTTTGAGACCCCTGGGTCGCAGCCATTCAAACACCTTGCTGTTAAAGTCTTCCAAGATGTTTGCAGCTGTATGGGATTTCTCTATAGTGAACATCTCTACTGTTGCATGCTGCAGAATGCCCTTAAAAGTTTCTTCAACGCTGAGACCTTTAGATAGCTGTTGCCTAACCCCACAAAAAAGATCCAGCTGCAGTGATACACATTATCAGTTTTTCGACAACTGGTCCACATGTTTGACGTCAGGTGGATAGGGTGAACAGCACTTTGCTGCAAAGCTTGTTCAACCAATTGCAGCACATTGTGGTGGAGCACTGGAACACCAACTCTGCCAAAATAGGTCCGGCTGGAATCCTTCCATTTCGGGCAGATGGCTGCGACAAATTCTAAAAATCACACTCCTACCACAAAGGAAAAAGGGAGGAGGTCCAGCACTAACTTTTTAGCCCGATTTCCATTGTACAAATGTACTGTTGCGTGGTTGCATTCATAGGGACCCTCGTGCCTAAACATGCCCTTAATAGTAGCCTAGATTTTTTTCTTTTGTGGTGCCACTGACGCAAGTGACTTCCAGAGAGTACCAGGAGGTGGTAGACTCAATGCGCATCTTGGGGCAGTCACTGTATGCAGTGGTATCTTCATCTGACTCTTGTGCCATTTAGAGGTTGCTGATACAGGTGATGCTGGCGTAAAACTGTCATCCTCTTCTTCCTCATCACCTCCCACCATGATCGGAGCTGATTCCCCTCTCGCATCACCTCCACCTCCTTTAGTCATTGTTTTAAGGTGCTTCGCCTACTGGATTGTGTCATGTTTTTTTATATGGATCATTTGGCCTCCAGTACTATAGTGTGAACCAGGCTTACTGCGACGAACACTCACATGGAAAATGGAGCATATTACAATGTTATCCTCCTGCTTGCTAATCATAAAGAAGTCCAAAACTGGGGAGGAGAACTTTTTTCAGTGTGCCACTGGTGCCACTGGCAATGCCCGAAGAACCAGAGGTAGGTGGGTGTGTTGGCTATTGCCTCTCTCCAGTGCGTACTTCGACTGAGGTAGTGGTAGAAGCAGGTGGAAGCAGGTCTCAGCGGGGGCCTCACAAATATGGAAGGTGGTGGTGGAACCAGTGCCACATCCCTCAGAGCAGGTTGAATAGGAGGGGTAATGTTGGTGTCCTCCATGACAATGACTGGCTAGTCCTGCTCATCCCCTTCCACAATTCTAACACTTTCTGGCACTTTCCTTTTCCCTTGTCTCTCGTGGCAGTCTTGGGATCAGCCGGGGTCAAATTCATGTCCAGATCATCAGAAGGGGGGACTTGGAGAAGATGGTGGAGTACCCTTTCTTTTTCTTGCTGGAGATTGGGATGCCAATGTCAAGAAGTGGTACAACTTGATCAGTAGGAAGCTCAAGCTCCTGTTCTGCTCCTACTTCAGGAAGATCTATTACTGTCTGCGGCTCCTGTTGCCCACTTCTCTTCAGTTTCCAGTGGCTATTGGGTACTAGTAGTTTGCAGCTGAGACAAATCCAATTCAGACTCCCTGCTCATCACCATGATTGCAGTGGCTACCTCGCTGACAGACATGGGCTTGGGCTTAGGTTTGGGTGGTGCTGTGTTGATGCAAGAGTGCTGCCCCCAGCTTGCGGTCCAGAGTTTGGTGCGGCAGGCACCCAAACTGCCTTGAAAAAGGAGGAGAGCGGCAAGTCAGTGGTGGCAATCTGCTTCTCCTCCTCAATGGCCACATTCTTGGCAGCACCTTTCTGTGGGGCCATCTTCAAGCTCTGTCAGTTGGCACTTAGCTGCACAAGCGGAAGAGAGGAGAACTCAAGCAAGAAAAACATTTAGTGAAACGTGGCATTTTTTGCAGTTTGAATTATTCATAGTACAGACAATATAATTTGGTGTGGTTATCCTAAATAATTAACAACAATAGCGCATCCATTGCAAAGTTAAACCACATCACTATAAGATAATATGTAAATCAGTATAACAAAATACAGATGTAACTGTTTGCTTTATTGCATGTAAGGGGAGACCCCTGTGGCAGGCAGGGAGGTGTATAGGAAAATGAAATAATTCTTAAAAAAATAATGCTGGTGTGCGGCAGATGTATATGGGAGGCAGGGGTGGAGAAGAAATGTGTAAAAAATAAATTAAAAAAATAAAATAATTGCTGGTGTACTAGGCGGCTATGAGAAACCCATTGGAAGGCAAGGAGGGGCAGGGGAAAAATGGAAAAATGCATATAATATTAAACAATGTTCTTATATACATATACTACAGCGATCCTCAAGCACATTAAACTGATATCAGGGAAAAGTTTTAAAAAAATGAACAAAAACAAAAAGGCATAGCCTTCTTCTATCAATCTCCCTAGAAATGGCTTTGAAAACTGGAAAAAAAGGATTTAACATACTGGCTGGCTGCACAAAATGCTCGCCGGCCACATTGTCAAACAACAACAGCAAGCAAGGAGGTATGGACACAGCAAAGAACACATGCAGCCAACACAAGTCTGGAGCACAATACAATTTACACTTACAAATTCATGATTTGCTGTAGTCAAGATGTCTGTTAACAACACTATTTTATTAAACATGAAAGGTGATAAAAAGTGGTGGTACATCTTGGCAACATGGAGAAAATGAAGATGTTTGACAATATGTTGTTCAATCAAAAAGCAGCCTTAACAATATGCAGTTAAATCCAAGCACAGCAAACACATGTTTCGTCTTTATCCAAGACTTCCTCAGGGCTGTAGAAGCAGAGAAATACATGCATAATGTCACATATACAGGTTCATATGTTAATAACTGCCTTAATAAAGTCCAAAAACGTATGGAAATACTTACGTCATGTCATATACATAGATTTATGTGTTCATAAGCACCTTAATAAAAAAGTTTAAAAAATGTGGACCAAGTGACTCTAAGAAAACCGACAAGTGCTACAAAATACTGAGTGAGTGAAAGAAATATTTATGAGGCAAAATTCCATACCAAGTGAACAATATGTCCAATAGCCAACAGTAAGTAGAAACGCAATACGCAAGCCAAAAAGAAATGGGAACCAGTGCCATTTATATAAAAACAAGAAGTAAAAGAGCAAGCAAGTAAGAAACAAAATAAAGATATGTCAGGAAATCAATCCACCATCACCTGATCATGAGGAAGAAAACAATAGGAATATGTATATTACCTACTGGCGTGTGTTAGACCTGGCGTCCTTGGCGTGGGTCTCCCTTCCATTTTTTCGTAATGCCTCCACTGTTGCCGATATGTTTTTGCTGGACTAGATGCTCATGGGCACTTTGCCGCTGCTAATCAGTGCCAAAGTGCAAGTGCTCCCTATTGTAAATTGATGTATGTATTAGTGACTCCATGATTGGATGATTCGTTTACTTGTCAGTCCCTAGTACCGTGCACTGAGTGTGCCCAGGGCTTGTAAATCCAATGTTGCTGGTGGGCTTGCAGCACGGGTTGTGCCACCCACAGAAGCAGCTTGTAAAGTGTGTCTCAGGCCTGCCATTGCAGAGCCTGTGTGCAGCCTAGGGCTGCCATGTCGACTTGGTGAGTGCACCCACTTACCAGTCCCTAAACCTTCCCTTTACTGCATGTTGGTCACCCCTAAAGTAGGCCCTAGGGCAGGGTGCATTGTAAGTATAAGGTAGGACATGCCCTGGTGTGTGTGGCATGTCCTAATAGTGAATTACAGCCATTTTCGTTTTTCACTATTGAAAGGCTACCTGCTCCCCATAGGCCAGAATGGGCGGTTTCGATTATTACACCTTATAATCCTAACTGACCCAGGGAACATGGTAGAAAAACGAATTTAGTATGCCTGAACTCAGGATGATAAAATACATCTTTTAGTGAAGTTGGTTTTAACATTCTGTGTTTGAAAATACCACTTTTAGAAAGTGGGTATTTTCTTGCCTAACTATCCAGCCTGCCTCTGCCAGCTTGTGTATTGTGTGTCTGGTTTGTGCGTGACAGGGGCTGGGGGTGGCCACAGGAGACAGGGTGAGGCAGCCCAGGGCTGAATAGAGAGATCTGCATCCCGAGTGGAGGGAGGAGTTGCACCTGGGTCTGAATAGGGCTGTGCCTGCCTTCCACAATGCTGGCTCCACCTCCTGCCGGGCGTCTGAGTACCCTGCCCCACATTCTGAAAGGAAAAGAAGGAGACATGTACACAGAGTGCTCCAAAGCTGCACGGAACTGGTTTTAACTAGGCAAAGGCCTCTCTGCCTCCAGAGAACAAAGAGAAAAGGTGTATAAAAGGGGAGCCCAGTCCCCATGAAATTAGATCACTTTTGGGAACAAGAAGAAACCTTTGCTGAGGAGCGGAACCAAGAAGAAACTGAGGAGAGACTATCCCTAAGCTGAAGTGCTGCTTGGGGGATTGGCCTGCAGTGGTTTGCCTGACTGCCAAAGAAAGGAGAAAGGAACTTTTGCTTTGCTGTGACTTTCATCAACTTGTGAAGGATCTCCAAGGGCTTGGAAGAGAGCTTGCCCCCTGATCGAAGTCCCAGGACCATTGGACTTCACCCCCTTTGTGAATTGCTGCTGGAAACTCTGTTTCAGTGGCTACAGAGGTAGGGAGCTGTGACCGACTCTCCCGACCGGCTCGGTGTCCTGTTGGCACCGCATCGAGCAACGCCTGCATCTTGCAACGCACGGCCTTGGTCTCACCGACTCCGTCAACGAGCCGCTGCCTGCACCGTAACCTGTGAGCACCGCACCTTGCAACGCCTCGCTACACCGAATCCATCTGGTCCGACCGACACTGTCACTGCTGCTGAGTTCGGGTCCTGTGACCGCACCAGAGTTGGGCACCGCTCGCACGTTTCGCGACGCACCGCCCGACTCGCACCACTGTCCGGACTGATCGACGCCAGCTCCCGAATCCGGCTCCGTCGCCGCACCGCAACCTGCCAGCACCGCATCGAAGCACCGTCTCGCCCTGCAACGCACAGCCCTGGTTTCACCGACTCCGTCTCGACGACGTCAACGAGCCGCTGCCTGCACCGCATCGAGGGACAACGCGTCCTGCAACGCTTCCATTTTTGCATCGCGACCGCGACGAACAGCCATCCGGCTCGCACGCCCGTGCCTGCCGCTTCAAGTAAAAGGTACTGTGACCGAGTCTGTCTACGCTGTGTTGGCCCGTCTCGACGCGGTCAGCTGGATTTGTTAGACTCTGTTTGTTCTTGACATCGCCGTAGCCGGAGGAGGCTACCGACTCGCACAGAACCTTGAATTAAGCCTTTTTGATCAGAACTACGCATTCTTGACAGTATTGTGGATTATTTTTGTCGTTTATGGTCTTGTGATAAATCTATATAAAGTATACCTATTTTTATAAATATATAACCTGTGTGGTGTCCATTTGTAGTGTTGTCACTTGATTACTGTATGTGTTCACAAATGCTTTACACACTGCCTCTGAACTAAGCCTGTCTGCTCGTGCCAAGCTACCAAGAGGGTGAGCAGGGGTTATTTCAGGAGTGTACCTACTTTCCCTGACTAGACTCAAGGGTCCCTATTTGGACAAAGGTACCTACCTCTGCCAACTAGAGACCCCCAAATCTAACATTGGTGGTCAGCGGTGAGGATTCTGGACTTGCATTTGTGACTCATGTACAGTGATTGGTGAACACTACTTAGTGAGTGCAGACCAAAACGCAACCACATACTTTTATAGCATTTTTTCTGGGATTTCCTATTTTTGCAACTGCCAAGTTTAATCACTATGGAGAAACCAGCATCAGTAGCCTCTGTTGAGTGTGATTGGGAAGAAGAGAGGCTAGAATGCTACACCCTCAAGCAGCTCAGGCAATTCTGCAAAAAGTTTAAAGTGTCCATGACCGGGCTCTCCAGGAAGGAGGACCTCCAAAAGGCGCTGAGGGCCTGGGTCGAATCAAGGAGTGCCCCGGTGGAGGGGGCCGAGAATGCAGAAGGGCAGCTGGAGGGGCTATTGGGTCTAGGGGCTGGAAGACCACCTTCCCCAGTAGGTAGCAGTGTTTCTGCCAGAGGACTGTCTCCAGAGGAGTTGGAGGACAGGAAAGAGAGTAGGATGCACGAAATGGAGCTGACCAAGCTCAAGCTGAATGGGCAGTTAGAATTCGAAATGCAAACTAGGAAATTAGCCCTAGAGGAAAAGAAAATGCAGTTTGAACATGAGAAAGTTTTGAGGGAGTTGGAATTGAAGGCCTAAAGCTTAGAGATTACTCCCTCTGGTGGCAGTGTACCGCCTGTGCCTGTTGAAGCTAGGGTGTATATTCCCAAAGATGTGGTGAAGGAGTTTTTTAAGAATGATGACATTGGGCAGTGGTTCAAAGCCTATGAGGTAGCCATGTCTTCCCACCGGGTCCCTGAGAAGGATTGGGGAGCGGGGTTGTGGGGACGGTTCCTCAGTGAAGGGCGGGATACCTTGTTGGATTTGCCCTCTGAAGTCTATAATTCGTACAGCCACATGAAGGATGCCTTAATGACTAGGTATGGTTTGACCCCTGAGCTTTATAGGCAAAGGTTCAGGAACTGTAGTAAGATTGAAAGCAGTACCTGGGTTGAATATGTGACCTTCTTTTGCAGAGCCTTGGATGGTTGGGTAAAGGGTAGCAAAGCGACTGATTTTCAGGCGCTCTTTGATTTGATTTCATGGGAGCACTTGTCCAGTAATTGCTTTCCTGAGCTACGCCAGCACCTGATTGATAGTAAGCTGACTAACCCTAGGCAGCTTGCTGAGGAGGCGGACCGCTGGGTGAGTACCCGGGTCCACAAGGGTCACGTGGGAGACTCCGCCAAGGGTGGGCAGGGTCCCCAGCAGAAGAGTGGGGGGGACAAGGGTAAACAGAGGGAGTTCCATAAAGGGCCCCAAAGTAGACCCCAAGGGAACCAAGGGAAAGGTTCCCAGCCTCCCCCGGAGAAGAAGCCAGTGGCCCTGACAGGCCCCCCTGTTCACCAGGGACCACTGGTATGTTACAAGTGTGGCACCCCTGGCCACAAGGCAAACGATCCTCATTGCCCTTTGCATGGAAAACCAGCACCCACTGGTGCAGTCCCCCGGCAGTTGGCTAGTGTAGCCCTGGGGGAGGAGTTGGGTGCCCAAGGTGGGGGGATCCCACAGTGTTTTCCCTTGTCTCATTAGGAGACTCTGAGATGGTCCCTAGGACCCCGCTGCCTGAGAACACTAAGAAATACAGGCAGTGGGTGACCATCAATGGCCATAGGGTGGAGGCTCTGAGAGACACAGGAGCCAGTGTGACAGCTGTCAAGTGTCACCTGGTGTCTAAGGAGCAGGTTATCCCTGATGCATTCTATCCGGTTGTTGCCGCTGACAACACAGAGAGTCACTGCAAGGTGGCTCAGGTTCCCTTTGAATGGGGGGGTCTCGGGTACTCTTCAAGTAGCTGTGAGGCCAGCCATGCCTGTTGACTGTTTGTTAGGGAACGATTTGGAGAGCTCACCTTGGGCTAAGGTGGAGCGGAGTGCGCATTTAGAAATGTTGGACTTGCCTGATTGGGCATGTGTGACCACCCGGTCAATGGCAGCGAAAGGTGTTCAAGAGGACCTGGAGCCTGAGAGGGAGGCCCAGGTGCCTGCCAGAGAGAGAGGAGGCAGGGGGCGCGGGAAACCGGCCCCCGAAGTTCCCACGGTCCAGGAGGAGGCAGACCCTGAGGGGGATGCCCTGGAGCCTACAGGGGAACAGGTAGCTGAACTGGGGGACCTACCTGAGCTGACCCATTGGCAGCAAGAAGGAGGACCCTCCAGGGAAGAGTTCTGCGAATGCAGAACGCATGCCCCTCTCTCGTGGGTCTGAGGCAACAGGCCACAGACCAGGCAGCAGGTGATCAGTCTGGATCACATTGGATTTACTGGGAGAATGGTCTCCTGTATTCAGAGCCTAAGGTTGCTGAGCCTGGGTCAGCCCGTGTGCTGGTGGTACCCCAGCGCTTCAGAGCCTTCCTACTGGGGTTGGCTCATGATGTACCGTTAGCAGGACATCTGGGGCAGGACAAGACCTTTGACAGGCTTGTTACCCATTTCTATTGGCCCCAGATGTGCAGGAGTGCCGCCACTCACTGCAGGACATGCCAGACTTGCCAGGCAAGTGGAAAGAGTGGGAGGAAGCACAAGGCTCCTCTCCAGCCATTCCCTGTGGTCAGCACCCCCTTTGAACGGGTGGGTATTGACATTGTGGGGCCACTGGACCCCAAGACAGCCATGGGCAACAGGTTTATCCTGGTCTTGGTGGACCATGCCACCCGGTACCCTGAAGCCATCCCTCTGAGGACAGTGACGGCCCCCGTGGTGGGACGGGCACTGATGGGAATTTTCTCACGTGTGGGATTCCCTCAAGAGGTGGTGTCTGACAGAGGTACCAACTTCGTGTCCAAGTACATGAAGTCCCTGTGGCAGGAGTGCGGTGTAACTTACAAGTTCACCACTCCTTACCACCCTCAAGGAAATGGGCTGGTTGAGAGATTCAACCGGACCCTCAAGGGCATGATTATGGGTCTGGAAGAACCCATGAGGCGTAAATGGGACGTCCTCTTACCATGCCTGTTGTTTGCATACCGGGAGGTGCCACAGAAGTCTCTAGGGTTCAGTCCCTTTGAGCTCCTCTATGGACACCCGGTGCGAGGACCTCTGAGTTTGGTCAAGGAAGGCTGGGAGCAATCTCCCAGGAAACCTCCCCAGGATGTATACAGTTACATGCTGGCCTTCAGGAACCAGACTAGGCGTTTCAGAGAACTTGCTGAGGCAAATCTGGAAGCCAGCCAGGAGGAGATGAAGCGGTGGTACGACCAGAATGCCACTCTGGTAGAGCTTCAGCCTGGTCAGAAAGTGTGGGTCATGGCCCCTGTGGAGCCTTGTGCGCTCCAGGACAGGTGGACCGGCCCTTTTACGGTGGTGGAGCGCAAGAGTCCAGTTACCTATTTGGTGGACTTGCAGTCTCCCAGGAACCCCTTGCGGGTCCTGCATGTGAACCGCCTGAAGCCCCACTTGGAGAGGTCCCAAGTGGGCATGCTCTTAGCTACAGATGATGGAATGGAGGAGGAGACCGAGCCTCTTCCTGACCTCCTGTCAGCCCGAGAGCAAGATGGATCAGTGGAGGGAGTAAACCTCTCTACCTCCCTGACACCTGAGCAGCAGGGTGACTGTCGCCAACTGTTGGGGCAGTTTCCTGACCTGTTCTCCCTGGTTCCCAGTGTCACTAACTGGTGCGTCCATGATGTGGACACTGGGGACAGTCTTCCTGTGAAGCACAAGGCTTACAGGGTGACTGACAGGGTAAGAGCTTGCATCAAGGAGGAGGTCTCCAAGATGTTTGCGTTAGGGGTGATTGAGTCCTCTAACAGCCCTTGGGCCAGCCCAGTGGTCTTGGTTCCAAAGGCTGCCGCCCCTGGTGCCACACCAGAACTCCGGTTCTGTGTGGACTACAGGGGACTCAATTCCGTCACCAGGACTGACGCCCACCCCATCCCCAGAGCTGATGAGCTCATAGATCGGTTAGGGGCTGCACGGTACCTCAGCACGTTTGACTTAACGTCTGGGTACTGGCAGATCGCCTTGACTGATGGGGCAAAAGAGAGGTCAGCATTCTCCACACCAGAGGGGCACTACCAGTTCCGGGTGATGCCCTTTGGGATGAAGAATGCCCCTGCCACCTTTCAGAGGTTGGTCAACCAGGTGTTGGTTGGACTGGAGGATTTCAGTGCCGCCTACCTGGATGACATCGCAGTGTTCAGCGCCAGTTGGGAAGAACATCTGCGCCACCTCTGGGAAGTGTTGATGGCGCTGCGGAGGGCAGGCCTCACGGTCAAGGCAAGTAAGTGCCAGATCGGGCAGGGTTCCGTGGTGTACTTGGGACACCAGGTTGGGAGCGGCCAGGTGGCGCCCTCCAACCGAAAATTGATACCATTCTGGCTTGGGAGCCCCCCAAGACCCAGACAGAGGTGAGAGCCTTCCTAGGACTCACCGGGTATTACCGGAGATTCGTCAAGGGGTATGGCAGCATTGTTGCCCCCTTGACAGAGCTGACTTCCAAGAAGCAGCCCAGGAAAGTGATTTGGACTGACGCCTGTCAGAAAGCTTTTGACACCTTGAAGACTGCCATGTGCACAGCGCCTGTGCTCCAGGCACCCAACTTCTCCAATGAGTTCATTGTTCAGACGGACGCTTCAGAGCATGGTGTAGGGGCTGTTCTATCACAGATCAATGAGGAAGGCCTAGACCAACCTGTAGCCTTCCTCAGTAGGAGGTTACTTCCACGGGAACAGAGATGGAGTGCTATTGAGCGGGAGGCATTTGCTGTGGTCTGGGCACTGAAGAAGCTGAGACCATACCTGTTTGGGACTCACTTCCGGGTTCAGACAGACCACAGGCCCCTCAGATGGTTGATGCAGATGAGGGGTGAGAATCCAAAGCTGTTGAGGTGGTCCATTTCCCTACAGGGGATGGACTTTACGGTGGAACACCGCCCTGGTACAGAACACGCCAATGCTGATGGTCTGTCCAGATTTTTCCGCCTTAGTGATGAGAACTCCCTAGGGGTAGGGTAGTTCTCCCCACATTTCAGCTGGAGGGGACACGTGTTAGACCTGGCGTCCTTGGCGTGGGTCTCCCTTCCATTTTTTCGTAATGCCTCCACTGTTGCCGATATGTTTTTGCTGGACTAGATGCTCATGGGCACTTTGCCGCTGCTAATCAGTGCCAAAGTGCAAGTGCTCCCTATTGTAAATTGATGTATGTATTAGTGACTCCATGATTGGATGATTGGTTTACTTGTCAGTCCCTAGTACCGTGCACTGAGTGTGCCCAGGGCTTGTAAATCCAATGCTGCTGGTGGGCTTGCAGCACGGGTTGTGCCACCCACAGAAGCAGCTTGTAAAGTGTGTCTCAGGCCTGCCATTGCAGAGCCTGTGTGCAGCCTAGGGCTGCCATGTCGACTTGGTGAGTGCACCCACTTACCAGTCCCTAAACCTTCCCTTTACTGCATGTTGGTCACCCCTAAAGTAGGCCCTAGGGCAGGGTGCATTGTAAGTATAAGGTAGGACATGCCCTGGTGTGTGTGGCATGTCCTAATAGTGAATTACAGCCATTTTCGTTTTTCACTATTGAAAGGCTACCTGCTCCCCATAGGCCAGAATGGGCGGTTTCGATTATTACACCTTATAATCCTAACTGACCCAGGGAACATGGTAGAAAAACGAATTTAGTATGCCTGAACTCAGGATGATAAAATACATCTTTTAGTGAAGTTGGTTTTAACATTCTGTGTTTGAAAATACCACTTTTAGAAAGTGGGTATTTTCTTGCCTAACTATCCAGCCTGCCTCTGCCAGCTTGTGTATTGTGTGTCTGGTTTGTGCGTGACAGGGGCTGGGGGTGGCCACAGGAGACAGGGTGAGGCAGCCCAGGGCTGAATAGAGAGATCTGCATCCCGAGTGGAGGGAGGAGTTGCACCTGGGTCTGAATAGGGCTGTGCCTGCCTTCCACAATGCTGGCTCCACCTCCTGCCGGGCGTCTGAGTACCCTGCCCCACATTCTGAAAGGAAAAGAAGGAGACATGTACACAGAGTGCTCCAAAGCTGCACGGAACTGGTTTTAACTAGGCAAAGGCCTCTCTGCCTCCAGAGAACAAAGAGAAAAGGTGTATAAAAAGGGGAGCCCAGTCCCCATGAAATTAGATCACTTTTGGGAACAAGAAGAAACCTTTGCTGAGGAGCGGAACCAAGAAGAAACTGAGGAGAGACTATCCCTAAGCTGAAGTGCTGCTTGGGGGATTGGCCTGCAGTGGTTTGCCTGACTGCCAAAGAAAGGAGAAAGGAACTTTTGCTTTGCTGTGACTTTCATCAACTTGTGAAGGATCTCCAAGGGCTTGGAAGAGAGCTTGCCCCCTGATCGAAGTCCCAGGACCATTGGACTTCACCCCCTTTGTGAATTGCTGCTGGAAACTCTGTTTCAGTGGCTACAGAGGTAGGGAGCTGTGACCGACTCTCCCGACCGGCTCGGTGTCCTGTTGGCACCGCATCGAGCAACGCCTGCATCTTGCAACGCACGGCCTTGGTCTCACCGACTCCGTCAACGAGCCGCTGCCTGCACCGTAACCTGTGAGCACCGCACCTTGCAACGCCTCGCTACACCGAATCCATCTGGTCCGACCGACACGGTCACTGCTGCTGAGTTCGAGTCCTGTGACCGCACCGGAGTTGGGCACCGCTCGCACGTTTCGCGACGCACCGCCCGACTCGCACCGCTGTCCGGACTGATCGACGCCAGCTCCCGAATCCGGCTCCGTCGCCGCACCGCAACCTGCCAGCACCGCATCGAAGCACCGTCTCGCCCTGCAACGCACGGCCCTGGTTTCACCGACTCCGTCTCGACGACGTCAACGAGCCGCTGCCTGCACCGCATCGAGGGACAACGCGTCCTGCAACGCTTCCATTTTTGCATCGCGACCGCGACGAACAGCCATCCGGCTCGCACGCCCGTGCCTGCCGCTTCAAGTAAAAGGTACTGTGACCGAGTCTGTCTACGCTGTGTTGGCCCGTCTCGACGCGGTCAGCTGGATTTGTTAGACTCTGTTTGTTCTTGACATCGCCGTAGCCGGAGGAGGCTACCGACTCGCACAGAACCTTGAATTAAGCCTTTTTGATCAGAACTACGCATTCTTGACAGTATTGTGGATTATTTTGTCGTTTATGGTCTTGTGATAAATCTATATAAAGTATACCTATTTTTATAAATATATAACCTGTGTGGTGTCCATTTGTAGTGTTGTCACTTGATTACTGTATGTGTTCACAAATGCTTTACACACTGCCTCTAAACTAAGCCTGTCTGCTCGTGCCAAGCTACCAAGAGGGTGAGCAGGGGTTATTTCAGGAGTATACCTACTTTCCCTGACTAGACTCAAGGGTCCCTATTTGGACAAAGGTACCTGCCTCTGCCAACTAGAGACCCCCAAATCTAACAGCGTGTATTAAGAAGACTACAACCATGTGTAGGAAGGTGGAATCTGACTATATGGTTGCCCCCACTTTTTTTATGGTGTTTTGCTGGTTTATGACTTAGTTGGACTGGGATCCTGCTATTCAGGGCCCCAGTCTATCTGCTTTCTCTGTAAAAAGGTTTCCATGTGCCTTAGGCACATCACTGATTGGAATCTGGAGTGCCCTTATAAGTCCCTAGTATATGGTATACTATGTACCAAGGGCATAGGTACCTCAGAGGCCTACCAGGGGCTGCAGCATGTATTATGCCACCCCTGGAAGGCCATCCAAACTGACACCACAGGTCTGCTACTGGAGCCTGGGTAAGGTGGTGCATGCACCCCTTACTGTGATATAGGTTACCTATATCACTAAATACATACACACATATAAACCTATAAGTCACTCCTAAGGCAGGCCTTATCAATCCTAAAGGCAGAGTGCATGGTTCCTATGTGAGAGGGTGCACCTGCATGAGCAGGGCCCCTCTGCAGCGTTCAGAGACCCTTCTCTGATGCTGTTTGTAGTGCAGCCTGACCATATACTCTTAAGCGCATTATAACCTCGCGTTAAATGCTAACTTTGGAATGGCTGCACCTAAACATGTCGTGTTTGGTGTCAAACATCTTGGAATACTACCCCCCCGCCAATTCTGGCGGCGGGGGTAGCATTCCACCCTTCTAGAGGGAAAGACATGTTAACTCTGGCTAGCCCGGTAACTTCTTTCCAAAGCCCTGGCATCACAAAATGGATGCTGCTGCCACAGACACGAGTCTGGCCTCCTGCTGCTGGACGAAACTCTGGCAGGGGAGGCCTGGACAATAGGTTTCCTGTCCCAGGGAGGTGTGACCACCTCCCCAGACAGGATAATGTGTATTGGGGCTGGGCGGGAGCACTTTCGGGTGCTTTGAAGTCCTGCACTGGGGGCACACTTGGTGTCCCTGTGCATACCCCAGTTCAAACCGGATCAGGGGCTTGCAGCCCCTGCTTTGGCGCGAACTGGACAAAGGGAAAGGGTGTAGCCACCCCTCTGCCCTGACCCACCCATAGGTGGGGCCACAGAGTAGTCCAACCCCTAAACTTGGTATAAGTATAGGAACCCAGTCCTTAGGACTTTAGATTATCCCTGGACGAAACTCTGAAACAGAATCCTGGACCTTCGACGCTCTACTCACGATTAGAGGACAGAAGAATCTCCCTTGGGGTCAAGGAGTGACTCCCTGCTTGGCAGGCACCAAAGAAGCATCTGTCCGGTTCGCATTTCTGAAGCTCCCGTCGGACGCCGAAGTCATCGCATCACCAGAGGTGGATTCTCAGACTTCCCGAGGCTACCCTGAGTCCCCAGCAAAGCTGAGGCCCGTAGCTATCGTGGGTGACTTGAGACCGTGACCCTGGACACCGAGCACATTTGCAAGTGCATCCTCTTCTGGGTCTCCCATGAAGTCGTGCTTTGGGCTCCGAGTAGCCCTAGCCTCCAGCACCAACTGCACCGAAGATCACTGGCCTCCACTCCACGAGTGTCCTGTGAGCCAGATCCACGTGCGACGTCTCGAGGCTCCTTCGCGGTCGCTAGCCTGTTGGCTAGTAGCCCTTAACGAAGGCCAATCTTTTCTTACTTGGCACCCTGGTTGCTCCAGGCCTGCCCTCACTTACCCTCGCTGGGGGAGTTCCCCAGACCTTGCTGGTCTGCACCATCGACGATCTTCATCTTCATTGAGACTTGCCGTTGCCAAGGCTTGTTGGGTCCAATCCGGTCGCCGACACCTCAGCATTTGACAGACATCGTGTACCAGCCCGAATCCTGCTCCTGGTCACCGACAACGCCTCCTGGACCTCGTGGCTGAAGAGTCAAGACGACCGTCAACGCACCTGAAGCACTCGACATCGGTGGGCATCTGTCCATCGCCTTCCTGGTCACTGGCTAGTGACCCAGACTCTGTCCCCTCTGCTTTCAGGTTCTTCAGATCTCCGATCCACTCTTGGATCCACCCGGACACTTTCCACTTGGTCGCCAGCAGCACTTTGCAGCAGATCGCCATTCAAATCGACGACGAAACCCGACCCCGAAAGGCACCAATGCACCCGGCTTCCCTGGGTGAGGTAACACGAGAACTCCGGTGCTCCCGTGGGTAGAGACTCTTCAAAGTACTAGTTCTCAAAGGGTTTGCTCCAAGTCCTCCTTTAAGTGTCCCTTTTCTCTAATTTCCTGATCGCGACTTTCTCCATAGAAGTCAACGGCGTATCGCGGTTGTGTATTTACACTGCACGCGTCCCCCGTGGGTCCCCTGTGTCACTACCTTGGGTGGTTCCTTGTGGTCCAAGCACTTCTAGAGGCTCTAGGCCTAGTGTCTAGTTCAGTCGTGGTTCTTATACCACTTTATTGGTATATGGTTTGGTACGCCTCTAGGGCCCAAACGTGTATTTGTGCTATTACTGTGTTTAAATAACTTCTAACTTATGTACTTCGAACTCTAGCCTCATAAAGAGACTAGAGGGGTGTGTTTAGCAATAAATACATATATTTTGAATATATACCTGGTGTGGTGCTCTTTCATTTGATCACTCAAGAGATTATAGACTGGTAAAACAAGCTGCTTTACATTCCTTCAAGACTTAGCCTGAAGGCTGCTCTCCATAGCTACCACTAGGATAGCTTTCAATAAGGTTGTCTTTAACCTATCTCCAATAAGGGGTTGTTTGGACTGTTGCAAGGTGCCCACTATAATTAGTGGACAGCATATGCCAGGCCAACTTCTCACATTGGTGTGCAGCGTGTGGGATTCCAGCTTGCTATTGTTTTACCAGATAATCTCAATTGAATTGATCAACTGAAAACCACTAAAGGTACCTAAGGTACATATAATTTAAGCTTAGAATACAGTAAGTTCTACTGAACTTAGAGTTGTGTGTTAAGGGATAGCACAACCCTTTCTACAACTCAAGAGAGTTTAGTAGGCCACACTAGAGTAGGTAGTGCATACACCACACCACACTAGTAATGTCTTTAAGGGTAGGATCTAAAGAATCCTTGCAGGAAGCCACTGAGCTTCCACCCTCCAAGTATGATACACTCCCATTCTTGGAATTGAGAGCATTATGTAACTTGAGAAAAATAAGGACAGGCCAAAGTCCCACCACCCAACACCTTAAAGAGTTGTTGGTGGCTTATGACCTTAGTAAGCCCTTGGGGACTGAAGGGGTAGGAGCTGAGGGTGGGGCAGAAGATGAGGATGGGACCAGGGGTAGAAATACCCCCAGCCCCCCTCTGAAACTGGCCAGGAGGGTGAAAATGACCCTGACCTGGATAACCCAATCCCTCCTGAAGAAGATGAAGAGGATAATCAGGATGATGCCCTCTTTGTCCCCCAGGAAGGATTAAGAGTGTGCCCAGAAAGTCTAGATCTCCTTCTCAGGAGTCTAACCACTCTGGCACCTCAATAGGGAGCTCTGTCTCATCTCATAGGAGGGAATCCTCTCATGAGAGGAGAACAAGGCTGATTCAATATGAGGAAGCTCAGCTTGAACTCAGAAGGAAGCAAGTAGCCTTAGACAGGGAGTCCCTAGATCTCTTGAGAGAGAAAAGAAAGTTGGGACTAGAGTCCCATGGTGGCAGCAATATCCCTAGAGCTAGGGAAAGGTCTTATGACCATAGAAACCTAAACAAGATTGTCCCTCCCTACCAGAGTGGGGATGACATCCACAAATGGATAACTGCACTGGAGAGGGCCTGTAAAGTTCAGAAGGTCCCCCAGAGGCAGTGGGCAGCAATCTTGTGGCTCTCCTTTGCAGACAAAGGTAGAGACAAGCTCCTCACTGTAAGAGAAGAGGATGCTGACAATTACACAGTCTTGAAGAGTGCTCTGATAGATGGGTTTGGCCTAACCACTGAACAGTATAGGTTGAAGTTCAGAGACACCCAAAAGCTCAGACTCAAGACTGGGTTGATTTTGTAGATTGTGCTACAAAGGCTCTGGAAGGTTGGATACATGGCAACAAAGTGCATGACTTTTTAGGATTGTACAATTTGATTATGAGGGAGCAGATCCTTAATAATTGTCAAAACCAGCTTTTGCACCAGTATCTGGTGGACTCTGATCTGACCTCTCCCCAAGAATTGGGAAAGAAGGCAGACAAATGGATCAGAACCAGAGTAAAAACTAGAAATCAGGGTGGTGACCAGAAGAAAGATTCTACTAAGTCCCAAGAGAAAGGTGGGGATAAATCTAAGGATAAGTCCACTACAGGGCCCCAAAATTCCTCTTCTGGGGGTGGGTCCCAAACTCCTTCCTCTCCTGAAAAGAAACCATATTGCCATGTCTGTAAAAGCCTGGGCACTGGAAATCTGATCCCAGTTGCCCCAGGATTAGCAATAAAGAAAATGTTCCCCCAGCAACTACTACCCCCCTCCTGGTACTACCAGTAGTAATCCTCCAGTTGGGAGTAGTGCACCCAAAAAGTTAGGTGCTTTTGCAACAGGAACAGAGGTGGGCCCTGGTTCAGACAGGGACCCCTCAACAGACTCCTCTGACTCTGATGGTGGTGTAGGATTTGCCACCTTTACCATGGGTCCCACAGCAATGGGCAGGTACAGACTGGAGCCAATGATTTATGGTCAGAAAGCTGTGGCATTTAGGGACACAGGGGCTAGTGTCACCATGGTGGCAGGGAAACTAGTCCCCCCTCACCAGCTTTTACCTGAGTTTAAATACCAGGTGACCAACATTGATGGTGTCAGAACAGATCACCCCATGGCCATAGTCAATCTCAACTGGGAGGGGGTCACAGGCCCAAAGAGAGTGGCAGTGTCCCCCACCTTACCTGTAGATTGCCTGATGGGCAATGATCTGGAGATTTCAGCCTGGGCTGAAGTTGGGCGTCCCTGTAAAGGTTAGTGGGGCTGTAATGGCCACAGCCCCAGCCCAAGAATTTGGAGAGATGGAGCCTGAAAGAATGGCCCACTCTCCCCCAAAAGAGAGCACAAGGGTTGAAGAAAAGTCTTCTTCCCTCCAGACAGTAGGTAAGGGTCAGCCTCCTCAGGGAACTGACCCTACCCCTAGTGAAGGAACTGCCCCAGAGGTAGTCAGGCCTGGCCTGGCCACTCCCCTGATGGCAGAGGACCCTTCCAAGGTGGTACCCAGTCTGGAGCAGGTAACCTGCCCCTCTCTACCCTGCCTCAGCCAGCCCAGGGCTGCAGAGGTCAGGGAGGTCAGTGGACCCCCCAGGGCCCCCTGTCCAGAGGAACCCCCCCATCAGCAGATTAGGGGCACCCAGTCTAGTAGCCCTAGCCCGGTGAAAACTCCTCTACACACTGAGGGATCCCCCATGCCTTTATGTAAGGACCTCCCCCAGAAGGACTCTGGTAGGCAAGGGCAAACCTGGGACCTGAAGGTTCCAAACCTGCCATGTCCCTCCAGTAGTCCATCCAAAGGGACCCAACCCCCAGCTGTAGGCAGCCAAAGGTTGACCCTTAGAGCAAAGTGCAACTCAGTCATGGTAAGACAGGCATGCATAGTGACCAGTGATCTGAGGAAGCTGAGTCCAACATTCCTAGGGCCTCACTTCCCTACTCAGACACCTCACCAGCCTTGTACTTTACCTAAGCACACCACAGGTAGTGATTCCCCATGGTGGAGACCCTCTCATACCCTTAGGGTGAGGGATTGCTTAGTGGACCATAAGACGGGGCAACCATGCTAGTGCAGGTGCTTCCTTATATGACCACTTAGTCAATGAAGGCTCAACTGGCCAAGGTTAGCCTTATCTCCTTTCGTTTAGGGGGGTTATGTAGGAAGGTGGAATCTGACTATATGGTTGCCCCCACTTTTTATGGTGTTTTGCTGGTTTATGACTTAGTTGGACTGGGATCCTGCTATTCAGGGCCCCAGTCTATCTGCTTTCTCTGTAAAAGGTTTCCATGTGCCTTAGGCACATCACTGATTGGAATCTGGAGTGCCCTTATAAGTCCCTAGTATATGGTATACTATGTACCAAGGGCATAGGTACCTCAGAGGCCTACCAGGGGCTGCAGCATGTATTATGCCACCCCTGGAAGGCCATCCAAACTGACACCACAGGTCTGCTACTGCAGCCTGGGTAAGGTGGTGCATGCACTCCTTACTGTGATATAGGTTACCTATATCACTAAATACATACACACATATAAACCTATAAGTCACTCCTTAGGCAGGCCTTATCAATCCTAAAGGCAGAGTGCATGGTTCCTATGTGAGAGGGTGTCCCTGCATGAGCAGGGCCCCTCTGCAGCGTTCGGAGACCCTTCTCTGATGCTGTTTGTAGTGCAGCCTGACCATATACTCTTAAGCGCATTATAACCTCGCGTTAAATGCTAACTTTGGAATGGCTGCACCTAAACATGTCGTGTTTGGTGTCAAACATCTTGGAATACTACCCCCCGCCAATTCTGGCGGCGGGGGTAGCATTCCACCCTTCTAGAGGGAAAGACATGTTAACTCTGGCTAGCCCGGTAACTTCTTTCCAAAGCCCTGGCATCACAAAATGGATGCTGCTGCCACAGACACGAGTCTGGCCTCCTGCTGCTGGACGAAACTCTGGCAGGGAGGCCTGGACAATAGGTTTCCTGTCCCAGGAGGTGTGACCACCTCCCCAGACAGGATAATGTGTATTGGGGCTGGGCGGGAGCACTTTCGGGTGCTTTGAAGTCCTGCACTGGGGGCACACTTGGTGTCCCTGTGCATACCCAAGTTCAAACCGGATCAGGGGCTTGCAGCCCCTGCTTTGGCGCGAACTGGACAAAGGGAAAGGAGTGTAGCCACCCCTCTGCCCTGACCCACCCATAGGTGGGGCCACAGAGTAGTCCAACCCCTAAACTTGGTATAAGTATAGGAACCCAGTCCTTAGGACTTTAGATTATCCCTGGACGAAACTCTGAAACAGAATCCTGGACCTTCGACGCTCTACTCACGATTAGAGGACAGAAGAATCTCCCTTGGGGTCAAGGAGTGACTCCCCTGCTTGGCAGGCACCAAAGAAGCATCTGTCCGGTTCGCATTTCTGAAGCTCCCGTCGGACGCCGAAGTCATCGCATCACCAGAGGTGGATTCTCAGACTTCCCGAGGCTACCCTGAGTCCCCAGCAAAGCTGAGGCCCGTAGCTATCGTGGGTGACTTGAGACCGTGACCCCTGGACACCGAGCACATTTGCAAGTGCATCCTCTTCTGGGTCTCCCACGAAGTCGTGCTTTGGGCTCCGAGTAGCCCTAGCCTCCAGCACCAACTGCACCGAAGATCACTGGCCTCCACTCCACGAGTGTCCTGTGAGCCAGATCCACGTGCGACGTCTCAAGGCTCCTTCGCGGTCGCTAGCCCGTTGGCTAGTAGCCCTTAACGAAGGCCAATCTTTTTCTTACTTGGCATCCTGGTTGCTCCAGGCCTGCCCTCACTTACCCTCTCTGGGTGAGTTCCCCAGACCTTGCTGGTCTGCACCATCGACGATCTTCATCTTCATCGAGACTTGCCGTTGCCAAGGCTTGTTGGGTCCAATCCAGTCGCCGACACCTCAGCACTCGACAGACATCGTGTACCAGCCCGAATCCTGCTCCTGGTCGCCGACAACGCCTCCTGGACCTCGTGGCTGAAGAGTCAAGACGACCGTCAACGCACCTGAAGCACTCGACATCGGTGGGCATCTGTCCATCGCCTTCCTGGTCACTGGCTAGTAACCCAGACTCTGTCCCCTCTGCTTTCAGGTTCTTCAGATCTCCGATCCACTCTTGGATCCACCCGGACACTTTCCACTTGGTCGCCAGCAGCACTTTGCAGCAGATCGCCATTCAAATCGACGACGAAACCCGACCCCGAAAGGCACCTATGCACCCGGCTTCCCTGGGTGAGGTAACACGAGTACTCCGGTGCTCCTGTGGGTAGAGACTCTTCAAAGTACTAGTTCTCAAAGGGTTTGCTCCAAGTCCTCCTTTAAGTGTCCCTTTTCTTTAATTTCCCAATCGCGACTTTCTCCATAGAAGTCAACGGCGTATCGCAGTTGTGTATTTACACTGCACTCGTCCCCCGTGGGTCCCCTGTGTCACTACCTTGGGTGGTTCCTTGTGGTCCAAGCACTTCTAGAGGCTCTAGGCCTTGTGTCTAGTTCAGTCGTGGTTCTTATACCACTTTATTGGTATATGGTTTGGTACGCCCCTAGGGCCCAAACGTGTATTTGTGCTATTACTGTGTTTAAATAACTTCTAACTTATGTACTTCGAACTCTAGCCTCATAAAGAGACTAGAGGGGTGTGTTTAGCAATAAATACATATATTTTGAATATATACCTGGTGTGGTGCTCTTTCATTTGATCACTCAAGAGATTATAGACTGGTAAAACAAGCTGCTTTACATTCCTTCAAGACTTAGCCTGAAGGCTGCTCTCCATAGCTACCACTAGGATAGCTTTCAATAAGGTTGTCTTTAACCTATCTCCAATAAGGGGTTGTTTGGACTGGTGCAAGGTGCCCACTATAATTAGTGGACAGCATATGCCAGGCCAACTTCTCACACCATGTAGCCATATTTCTGTTCATTAAGCGATGTAAGAGATATTTATAAAAAAGAGCTGGTTCAAATGACTAGCGCTAATGCATGCTATTATGGAGAAAAACTAAAGTCCCACCAAAAAACACAACAGAAAGGGGCAAGAAGCACAAACAACTTGCAATGTACGATAACAGGTTGTTTCTTTGAAGTAATAAAAACAACTGCGTTAAAGCGTAGCCTGGTGATGATCATCCACGTTGCATAAAAATCAACGAGCATGGTAAGAGTACAAACCCCCTTAATAAAGGGTAGGCTATAAAAACAATTGCTAGTGTACTAGTGGACTATGAGAAACCCACTGGGAGGCAAGGCGGTGCAGGGAAAAAAATGGAAAAATGAATATAATACTAAATACTGTTCATATATACATATACTGGTTGTATAATGGTACAACGCAGGCAATTACTTTGCATGCCTTTGCCACGCATTTTTTAGCACGCATGTTTTTACTGCTAATATGCATTTAAAACGTATGCCAATACCACGCATTGTTTTTAGATTTAAAAACAATGTATTTGTGAGGGGAGACACCCCACCCCCCAAATTACCTTAAAAGGCATGCGTTGTAAATGCATTTTCGCGGTAAAAATATGCGTGCTAAAAAATGCATGGTAAAGGCACAACGAGGTAAAAACCTCATTGTAAAGGCTGTTTCCCCATATACTACAACGATCCTCAAGCACATCAAATTGACATCAGGGAAGAGTAAAAAACAAATTAACAAAAAGGCATAGCCCTCTTCTAACAATCTCCCTAGAAAATGGCTTTGGAAACTTGAAAAGAAGGATTTAACAAACTGACTGGCAGCACAAAATGGCTGTTGGCCACATGGTCAAACAGCAACAAGCGAGGAGGCAATGATACAACAAAGAACACATGCAGGCCTATGGCAAAAGCACACTGGCTGGCTATACAAAATGACCACTGGCCACATGTCAAATAACAACAACAAGCAAGGAGACATGGACAAAACAAAGAGCACATGCAGGCCTATGGCAGCTGGCTACACAAAATGGCCACCGGCGACATGGTCAGACAACAATAAGCAAGGAGGCACGCACAACAAAGAACACATGCAGGCCTATGGCAGAAAGCACACTGGCTGGCTACACAAAATGGCCACCGGCCACATGGTCAAGCAAAGAGGTATGGACACAACAAAGAACACATGCAGGCCTTTGGCAAAAGCACACTGGCTGGCTGCACAAAATGGCCACCGTCTGCATGGTCAAACAAGCAACAAGCAAGGAGGTATGGACAACAAATACCACATGCAGGCCTTTGTCGCATGGCATGGAGAACAAAGACAAGTGGTGGCCTATGGCAAACACACACACAGACTGGCCAGACAAAGGAGGCATGGTAAACAATGAAGAAAACACTACTGCTAGAGCATCCTGGGCATTACTAACGTGATCTCTCAGTTAGGTCGTTGAATTACTCATTAGATTCGGTGAACCTTGGTAGCTGACATGAAACATTGAAAGGGAGAAAACATCAAGAGTATAATTTAACTTGTGAATCCTATGTGACTACACAATGAGGACCCGGAATCAATGAACATGATTAAAGGGTTTTGTTTGGCTTACCAATCAATCCAGTGAATATGCAAGCCATATGCAGATTCAATAAGTACATTAGTACAATAGGTGAAGTAAAAAATCTCAGTTGGTTGAGATGCAATAAAATGAGCTACAGAATTGTGGTAGCTACAAGCATATAATAGCAAATAAAAGTGAACAAGTGTTCCATAAAGAAACTGCCCTTCTCTACTCTAACATGGGTCAAATATAGAATCATGTATCAAGGGTTTCTAATTCAAAGTCTAAAAGAAAAGGAAAAAAGGGGCATATTTATGAGTTTTGTGGCACAGGGCAACATAGCAAGTCACCTTGCTGCGCTGCCCTCCATCACAGGGACAGGGCAAGAATGCGCCTTCTTTATCCAATATGGTGCATTCCTGTCCTTTCCCTTTGCGCTGGCGCCGTTTCGTCAGCCGAGCGCCAACACCGGCACCCTTGCACCATGGTTCTGCCTCTACTCGGAGGTGTATCTTTTTGGTGCATTACCAGGTTCACCAAGTTTGGAAAATCTGGAAATGCATCAAAAACCATGGGAGTTGCATGGGAAAACCCATGCAACGCCCATGGAACGCCTCCCTTGTGCAGAGTAATGCAACGCAGTGATTTTTTAAGCCATTCAAAGCCACACAAAGTGGTTTTGCGTGGCTTCAAAAATCTGACTTAAGGTTTGCGTCGCTCTTGCACCACATTTCGTGATGCAAGAGCGATGCAAATCGGGTCATAAATATGGCCCTAAGGGGCACATGCATCAAGGTATTATTTTGCAAGTCCTTAATTGCGATTATTAAGGAATCGCAATTAAGGACTCGCAAAAGCCTATGCATGTAGGAATCGCTATAAAAATAGCGATTCCTAAACATTCCTTAATTGCGACTCGCAAATTGGGAGTCGCAAATGGCTTCCTCATTCATTCCTATGGGCCTACAGGCCCATAGGAATGAATGGGAATAGATGCAGCACTTTGCGAGTACCAATAGGTACTCGCAAATTGCGCTTGCAATTTCAAGGGTGCAAGGGTGTCAAAAGGACATCCTGTTGCACCCCTGGAATTGTGATGTGCACCCATGTTACACACACACATGCCCCAAGGGCATGTGTGTGTGCAACATGAAACTTTGAAAAATGCACTTTAGTGCATTTTTTCAAAGTTTTAGCAAATTACTGACCAGTTCAATTGCTCGGTATTTTATGGCCCCAAATAGCGAAATCGCTATTTAAAAGTGGTTATTGCATTAGCATTTAAGGAATCGCAAATTGCGATTC
Source organism: Calotriton arnoldi (assembly GCA_963921515.1). Lineage (NCBI taxonomy): Eukaryota > Metazoa > Chordata > Amphibia > Caudata > Salamandridae > Calotriton > Calotriton arnoldi. The sequence continues at coordinate 1,812,196 of CAWUFW010002794.1, read as the reverse complement.
CTTAATGTAATCGTATTTAAGAAATCGCAATGAATTGCGATTTCTTAAATTGCGGGTGCCTTACACCTTGATGCATCGCAATAGCTCTTTTTGCGGGCGCAAACGGCCGATTTTTGCGAATCGCACCGTTTGCGCTCGCAAAAAACGTTGATGCATGTGCCTGTTAGTGTTTAGCAAAAAGCTTCACACTTGCAAGAATAGGGCAAGAAGAGAGGTCTGGACCTCTCAAAGTCTAAAAAGGATCTCTTCTAAAGCCTAACTCCAACAGAACTAACTGAAAGCTGTGAGAACTCTATTATAAAAGAAACATGAGATTCAAACATGTTATTTCTGTTCACACCACCCACAGCTAATCAGAGCTCTATTCATGTGTTTCTGCTACATGGCTCTGAATTCCTAACCCATCAGGCTAAGGTTGCCGTTCTCAGCCTTAAAGTTCTTGCCATTCTGGTACATGGTGAACAGAAAGCTTCTTTCCACCATTGTTCTTCCACGTTCACTGCCAAATCTCTCCCAGGCCTCTCTATCAGCTGTCTAATACAGATAATAAACCTTTCACTTGCTAATATAAATCATTATATTGAACCTGCAAGGGAAAGATGAAAAACATTTCGGTGAAGCAAAAAGCATTTCAACTGAGGCCTGTAGTCAAGCTAACTTAAATGAACATTTAATGTGCATTTCGAATACAAGTTACACATGCACACGTGTAACTTTAAATGAACTGCAAAGTGTGAGCAAAAGAATACATGTTTATATATGCAATATAATTTTAAGTGTAAGTGCAAAACAAAATAAAGAATATATGATTAATGTTTAGACTAAACATTAGTACACACATGTATATAAATCTCTAATTTATATAGTAAATACATTTCAGTAATGTGTTTAAATGTTTCACTTATGTTAATGAAATTAAGACACACAGGGCCAGATGTACGACCCTAAATTGCGGTCGCAAACGGACAATCAGCCCGTTTGCGACCGCTATTTAGGGCATGGCCCTGTACAAACCTCATTTTGCGAATCGGTAAATTTTACCGATTCGCAAAATGAGGTTTGCGACTTGCTATTAGGAAGGGGCATGCCAAGGACGTCCCTTCCTAATAGCGATTCACATTTGTATGTATGAATGTTTTGCAACCGCAATTGCGGTAGCAAACCACTTGCAATTTACCACCTACTTCAAATAGGTGGTAAACTATTCACAAACGGGTAGGGGTCCCAAGGGGACCCCTTCCCCTTTGAGAATGGATAAAAAAAATATTTTTTAAGGGCAGGCAGTGGTCTCAGGGACCACTGCCTGCCCTTAATAAATAAAACTGAAAAGTTAAATTTTTCATTTTTTTAAAATGCATCCGTTTTCCTTTAAGGAAAACGGGCTGCATTTAAAAAAAAATGCTTTATTTAAAAGCCGTCACAGACAAGGTGGTCTGCTGACCCCAGCAGGCCACCATCCCTGTGAGTGCTACCCATTCCTAATGGGGTCGCAAATTGCGCCTGCCTCATTAATATTAATGAGGCATGCAATTTGCGAACCCATTAGGAATCGCAAACAGTGTCTGAGACACGGTTGTACATCCCAATTTGAGAGTTGCAAATTTCGAGTTGCAAATGCGACGCAATTTGCAAGTCGCAAATTGGTGGGTCGTACATCTGGCTCACAGTGTATATAATATCAGGTGCACGTATATAATTGCATCTCTGTGACATGTAAGGGTGGAGTCCCCCCAAAGCATCAAATATCAAATATTACCCCTCCAAAATACACTTTTGCAGAAAAAAACGTGAAAAAGAAAAAACACATTTTTAATTTAATCCATTGCCATCCCTGACCTAAATGATGTTTAAAAATAACATATACCACAAAAACAGTTGTTTCACGTACCCAGTGACTAGTACCAGCTAGAGGGCCCAGGGCAGACTAGGCCACACAGTAAAATAAATGAATAGTTCAAATTTAACAAACATGGAGAAAATGTACTGAACTGTGCAACCTTTTTTCCTTACAAAAAAGAAAAAATGAAATGCAAACAAAAATAACTAGGCCCGCTGCAAAGGAGGGGCAGGACTCTAAGCCCCAGTAACCACCGCAGCAGTTCGCAGGAAAGCACGCACCTTTCGCGCGAGGAGGTGCCGCCTCTTAAGCCCTTCAGGGCTCCCGTGGCACGGGAGACATCGCTGCAAAGGAGGGACAGGACTCTCAGCCCGATAAACCACCTTGACAGCGATGCAGGAAAGCACGCACCTTCCGCGCCAGGAGGCGCCGGCTCTTAAGCCCTCCAGGGCTCCTGTAGCGCGGGAGACATTGTTGCAAAGGAGGGACAGGAATCTAAGCCCCAGTAACCACCGTGGCAACGCCAGAGTAAAGCACGCACCTTTCGCGCCAGTAGGCGCCGGCTCTTAAGCCCTTCAGGGCCTGTAGCGTGGGAGACATCGCTGCAAAGGAGGGGCAGGACTCTAAGCCCCAGTAACCACAGCGGCAGCGCCGCAGAAAGCACGTACCTTTCGCGGCAGGAGGTGCCGGCTCTGGAACCCTACAGGCCTGCCGCAGCACAGGTTGCGCCCGGGCACATGCCCGGGAAAAGACCAGGCCAAGAGCGGGCCAATCTGCGCCCGGCCGAGGCTGGGCTATCCCTCTTGGCCTTGAACTCCGATCTACTGAGTCATGGTAAGAAGATACTACTACATCTATTATCAAGCAGTAGAGTCTTTTTAGCGGTATCATCCATAGATATGGGAAAATATGAACTTGCACCCGCCCCCTCAGGCAGTAGAAATAAAAGCACAAGAATTAGCGCCCCTATAACCAATTATCTAAATACTGCAATGGGATTCATTAATAACGAAATTGTCAATGCAGAGTAGCGCATAGCTGCTACAAAGACAGTCTTAAATGCAGCTATGATAGGTCTGACATAGCTGCCCTGGAGCCTGAACCTAACACTAATATCCCCCTAAAGGACACAACGCCGCCCCGGCAAAATACAAATAAAGCACCATGTGTATTGACCTCACCACTGGAGATATCAGTTTTAACAAATAGCACAGACCTGATATCTCCCCCGGCCAAAAAGAGTAAACAACCATCGAAAACGATAGCAAACGAATTCCCTACACAGACTACAAAGCCGCACCCAAAAAAATTAACTACGGGTACGGAGGGCGCACCAACTTCCAACCACTCACAAAATTTGGAAACTCTACTTAAGAAACTACATGGGAAAATTGACACTATCGAAAGGAAATTACTGTCTGAAATAACCAAAATCAAAAGTGACGTAGCCCAGATTGCAAAACAGATCACAGAGTCACTATTGCCTGACAAAACCCCTGGCGTAATCTACCCGAAGGCTCGAACTGGTGACACAGTTGCGGACCATCGCCAACATACAGTTGCCAGTGTCACTACATCAGACCCAGCAGCCTTCCGCCAAGCAAAGGAGATTATTGATGGGTGCAAATGGCCTTCCGCCTTGCCGACTTCCGATAAGGCTAACACAACAACAACTAATAATAGACATACAGATAAACATTCTTTTATCCCCCAGTTAACAAGAAACTGCCAGAGGCCCCTACATCTACCACCCCTGGTAAACCCCTATACAATTGTTTTGAAAAATGTGCCAGAGCTGCCAGATAGGGCCAAAGAGCAATGGGGAGACCTGAAGAACAAGGTTGTGCACTGGTTCACCAAAAACTGCAACTACAACCCTAACTCTCTCTTCCAGAGCATTAACATGGTGAGAAGAGTAAGCTGGGTCGGGATATCTCCAAAACGTTGCCAAGGGGACTGCATTGTCGTAACTTTCCGCTTCCCAGAAATGGTAAAAGCACTGAATAGCGAACTTTGCATCTGCGGTGCAATGCCACTGGGACACCAAGACGATGCCATCATCGCAGTCCCCCTGGGATTCTTCTATAAACCAGGCATGGAGCAATTTACTCATCCCGACAATGGTTTCCTTCCAGTAGACTGGCATACACCCTTCCCATTGCCAAACAGATTTTTACCTCTCAGAAGATGCAGCAACCCCGATTGACTACATAAGGCTGTAGATCACGAACTCTGTGTCAACAAAGTGTAAAAAATAACAGGAAGACCACACAAGTTCATATTAACCAAGAATCCGATCCAACCGAAGTATTACCATATATAAACTTGATGGTTGCAACATGGAACATCGCAGGTATAAAAAACAAGATGAATGATGAAGCGTGGCTTGAATCCATTAAAAACTGCCAAATCATCTGTCTACAAGAAACCTGGCTTACAGAACCTTTCCATATTGACGGATTCTCTACGGTCACTACTTTAGTGGTTCCCTCCCAGAATGGAAGGGCTAAAGGAGGACTCACTGTTCTGGTTTCTGTTACATCCCCCCTACTTCTAAAGAAAGTCTACACTGACTCACAATTCTTTTAATTCTTGTGGTTTCAAACTTCTGAAAATCAGTGTATCTTAATGATCAATTTTTACAATAATTTTTTTGATAACTCTAGAAACAAGGCCATAATAGCATTAGAGAAGGAGCTAGATACATTTACAAAACACATTAGAAGTGACTGCCTTTTTATCTGCGTCGGGGATTTTAATAGCAAGAAATGCGACATACTGGAAGGGGAACACTGTGGCTTTAGGAATGAACAAGGTGAAACTTATTCCCGTTTCCCACACAATTTGTACGGAGAAACTATTAATGGTGCTATGCACAAATGCAACTTAGATTTATTGGAACAGTCTATCGCAGAGGGCCACAGACAGCCCTTGATCATTTATCATATATTGATCTCTGAGTCTGGATGAGGGCAGATTGTGAAACTGGAGGTGATAGAAAGCCCATTTAGTGACCATCACCCGTTATTCTTGACCCTCAGACTTAATACGATGCCCCGGGAGGGGGTTTGCTTAGCTCCCAACATCGCAAAGCAAGGAGAGAATGGTATCAGTATCAAATGGTCAGGTGTCAATCCAACTGCCTTTTTAGATAAAATAGCGCATGAATGTCAATATGAATTGGATATGTGCAAGAAGGGAGACTCGTCCGATTTGCACATCATCATGGCATTTTATAATATTACCTCTGGAATCTCAGGAGGACTCAAAATTAAGAATAAAAAGAAAGCCTCCAAAAGTGTTAGTTGGTTTGACCAACAATGCACCAACGCCAACCAGGCATTAAAAATGCTCTAAAGGCTAGACCAAGAGATAGTGAATTGATAAAAACCTAAAGGAAGTTATATTAACAGACCCTCATTAGAAGGAAAAAAAAAATACAAGAACAGGCATGAGGAAAACTAGTTCAAGCGGGCAATACACAGGACGCTCCTTTATTTTGGAAAACAATTAACCACCCTTATTGTAAAGATCATTCCACAGCTATAATCGAGACCCTGGTTCAGTCCTCAGATTGGCTAAAGTACTTTGGACAGATTTTTAATCCCAATAATGAAATGTTATCACTACCACACAACAGAGTCCTCACAATCATAGACTCCCCCAACCTGACTCCTGTCTCTTAAGATGAGGTAAAAGTTGCCCTAGACAGATGTGTTAATGGGAAGGCTGTAACGATCCTGTCCGAAGACGGGTACTCCTCAGTGTGAGAAGTTGGCCTGGCATATGCTGTCCACTAATTATAGTGGGCACCTTGCACCAGTCCAAACAACCCCTTATTGGAGATAGGTTAAAGACAACCTTTATTGAAAGCTATCCTAGTGGTAGCTATGGAGAGCAGCCTTCAGGCTAAGTCTTGAAGGAATGTAAAGCAGCTTGTTTTACCAGTCTATAATCTCTTGAGTGATCAAATGAAAGAGCACCACACCAGGTATATATTCAAAATATATGTATTTATTGCTAAACACACCCCTCTAGTCTCTTTATGAGGCTAGAGTTCGAAGTACATAAGTTGTAAGTTATTTAAACACAGTAATAGCACAAATACACGTTTGGGCCCTAGGGGCGTACCAAACCATATACCAATAAAGTGGTATAAGAACCACGACTGAGCTAGACACTAGGCCTAGAGCCTCTAGAAGTGCTTGGACCACAAGGAACCACCCAAGGTAGTGACACAGGGGACCCACGGGGACGCGTGCAGTGTAAATACACAGCCGCGAGACGCCGTTAACTTCTATGGAGAAAGTCGCGATTGGGAAATTAAAGAAAAGGGACACTTAAAGGAGGACTTGGAGCAAACCCTTTGAGAACTAGGTCGTTCTAGAGTCTCTACCCACGGGAGCACCGGAGTACTCTTGTTACCTCACCCAGGGAAGCCGGGTGCATAGGTGCCTTTCGGGTCGGGTTTCGATCGTCGATTTGAATGGCGATCTGCTGCAAAGTGCTGCTGGCGACCAAGTGGAAAGTGTCCGGGTGGATCCAAGAGTGGATCGGAGATCTGAAGAACCTGAAAGCAGAGGGGACAGAGTCTGGGTCACTAGCCAGTGACCAGGAAGGCGATGAGCGGATGCCCACCGATGTCGAGTGCTTCAGGTAGGTTGACGGTCGTCTTGACTCTTCAGCCACGAGGTCCAGGAGGCGTTGCCAGCGACCAGGAGCAGGATTCGGGCTGGTACACGATGTCTGTCGAGTGCTGAGGTGTCGGCGACCGGATTGGACCCAACAAGCCTTGGCAACGGCAAGTCTCGATGTAGATGAAGAATGACGATGATGCAGACCAGCAAGGTCTGAGGAACTCACCCAGCAAGGGTAAGTGAGGGCAAGCCTGGAGCAACCAGGGAGCCCAAGAAGAAAAAAATTGGCCTTCGTGAAGGGCTACTAGCCAACGGGCTAGCAACCGCGAAGGAGCCTCGAGACGGTGCACGTGGAGCTGGCTCACAGGACACTCGTGGAGTGGAGGCCAGTGATCTTCGGTACAGTTGGTGCTGGAGGCTAGGGCTACTCGAAGCCCAAAGCACGACTTCGTGGGAGACCCAGAAGAGGATGCACTAGCAAATGCGTGCGGTGTCCAGGGGTCACGGTTCCACGTTACCCACAACAGCTACGGGCCTCAGCTTTGCTGGGGACTCAGGGCAGCCTCGGGGAAGTCTGGAAATCTACCTCTGGTGATGCAAAGACTTCGGCGTCCGACGGGAACTTAGGCGATGCAGACTGGACAATTGCTTCTTTGGTGCCTGCCAAGCAGGGGAGTCACTCCTTGACCCCAAGGGAGATTCTTCTGTCCTCTAGTCTTGAGTAGAGCGTCGAAGGTCCAGGATTCAGTGTCAGAGTTTCGTCCAGGGATAATCTAAAGTCCTAAAGACTGGGTTCCTATACTTATACTAAGTTTAGGGGTTGGACTACTCTGTGGCCCCACCTATGGGTGGGTCAGGGCAGAGGGGTGGCTACACCCCTTTCCCTTTGTCCGGTTTGAACTGGGGTATGCACAGGGACACCAAGTGTGCCCCCAGTGCAGGACTTCAAAGCACCCGAAAGTGCTCCCGCCCAGCCCCAATACACACTATCCTGTCTGGGGAGGTGGTCACACCTCCCTGGGACAGGAAACCTATTGTCCAGGCCTCCCCTGCCGGAGTTTCGTCCAGCAGCAGGAGGCCAGACTTGTGTCTGTGGCAGCAGCATCCATTTTGTGATGCCAGGGCTTTAGAAAGAAGTTACCGGCCAGGCCAGGGTTAACATGTCTCTCCTCTAGAAGGGTGGAATGCTACTCCCGCCGCCAGAATTGGCGGGGGGTAGTATTCCAAGATGTTTGACACCAAACACGACATGTTTCGGTGCAGCCATTCCAAAGTTAGCATTTAACGCGAGGTTATAATGCGCTTAAGAGTATATGGTCAGGCTGCACTACAAACAGCATCAGAGAAGGGTCTCCGAACGCTGCAGAGGGGCCCTGCTCATGCAGGGGCACCCTCTCAGATAGGAACCACGCACTCTGCCTTCAGGATTGATAAGGCCTGCCATAGGAGTGACTTATAGGTTTATATGTGTGTATGTATATAGTGATATAGGTAGCCTATATCACAGTAAGGGGTGCATGCACCACCTTACCCAGGCTGCAGTAGCAGACCTGTGGTGTCAGTTTGGATGGCCTTCCAGGGGTGGCACAATACATGCTGCAGCCCCTGGTAGGCCTCTGAGGTACCTATGCCCTGGGTACATAGTATACCATATACTAGGGACTTATAAGGGCACTCCAGATTCCAATCAGAGATGTGCCTAAGGCACATGGAGACCATTTTACAGAGAAAGCAGATAGACTGGGGCCCTGAATAGCAGGATCCCAGTCCAACTAAGTCATAAACCAGCAAAACACCAGAAAAAAGTGGGGGCAACCATATAGTCAGATTCCACCTTCCTACATAACCCCCCAAACGAAAGGAGATAAGGCTAACCTTGGCCAGTTGAGCCTTTATTGACTAAGTGGCCATATAAGGAAGCACCTGCACTAGCATGGTTGCCCCCTGTCTTATGGTCCACTAAGCAATCCCTCACCCTAAGGGTATGAGAGGGTCTCCACCATGGGGAATCACTACCTGTGGTGTGCTTAGGTAAAGTACAAGGCTGGTGAGGTGTCTGAGTAGGGAAGTGAGGCCCTAGGAATGTTGGCCTCAGCTTCCTCAGATCACTGGTCACCATGTATGCCTGTCTTTCCATGACTGAGTTGCACTTTGCTCTAAGGGTCAACCTTTGGCTGCCTACAGCTGGGGGTTGGGTCCCTTTGGATGGACTACTGGAGGGACATGGCAGGTTTGGAACCTTCTGGTCCCAGGTTTGCCCTTGCCTACCAGAGTCCTTCTGGGGAGGTCCCTACATAAAGGTATGGGGGATCCCTCAGTGTGTAGAGGAATTTTCACCTGGCTAGGGCTACTAGACTGGGTGCCCCTAATCTGCTGATGGGGGTTCCTCTGGACAGGGGGCCCTGGGGGTCCACTGACCTCCCTGACCTCTGCAGCCCTGGGCTGGCTAAGGCAGGGTAGAGAGGGGCAGGTTACCTGCTCCAGACTGGGTACCATCTTGGAAGGGTCCTCTGCCATCAGGGGTGTGGCCAGGCCAGGCCTGACTACCTCTGGGGCAGTTCCTTCTCTAGGGGTAGGGTCAGTTCCCTGAGGAGGCTGACCCTTACCCACTGTCTGGAGGGAAGAAGACTTTTCTTCAACCCTTGTGCTCTCTTTTGGGGGAGAGTGGGCCATTCTTCCAGGCTCCATCTCTCCAAAATCTTGGGCTGGGGCTGTGGCCATCACAGCCCTACTAACCTTTACAGGGACGCCCAGCATCCTGAGATGGGTTTGGTGTTCAACTTCAGCCCAGGCTGAAATTTCCAGATCATTGCCCATCAGGCAATCTACAGGTAGGGTTAGGGACACCTTTTTGGGCCTGTGACCCCCTCCCAGCTGAGATTGACTATGGCCATGGGGTGATCTGTTCTGACACCATCAATGTTGGTCACCTGGTATTTAAACTCAGGTAAAAGCTGGTGAGGGGGACTAGTTTCCCTGCCACCATGGTGACACTAGCCCCTGTGTCCCTAAATGCCACAGCTTTCTGACCATTAATTATTGGCTCCAATCTGTACCTGCCCAATGCTGTGGGACCCATGGTAAAGGTGGCAAATCCTATACCACCATCAGAGTCAGAGGAGTCTGTTGAGGGGTCCCTGTCTAAACTAGGGCCCACCTCTGTTCCTCTTGCAAAAGCACCTAACTTTTTGGGTGCACTACTCCCAACTGGAGGATTACTACTGGTAGTACCAGGAGGGGTGGTAGTAGTTGTGGGAGGAACATTTTCTTTATTGCCAATCCTGGGGCAACTGGGATCAGTTTTCCAGTGCCCAGGCTTTTACAGACATGGCAATATGGTTTCTTTTCAGGAGAAGAAGGAGTTTGGGACCCACCCCCAGAAGAGGAATTTTGGGGCCCTGTAGGGGACTTATCCTTAGATTTATCCCCACCTTTCTCTTGGGACTTAGTAGAATCTTTCTTCTGGTCACCACCCTGATTTTTAGTTTTTACTCTGGTTCTGACCCATTTGTCTGCCTTCTTTCCCAATTCTTGGGGAGTGGTCAGATCAGAGTCCACCAGATACTGGTGCAAAAGCTGGTTTTGACAATTATTAAGGATCTGCTCCCTAATAATCAAATTGTACAATCCTAAAAAGTCCTGCACTTTGTTGCCATGTATCCAACCTTCCAGAGCCTTAGTAGCACAATCTACAAAATCAACCCAGTCTTGAGTCTGAGCTTTTGGGTGTCTCTGAACTTCAACCTATACTGTTCAGTGGTTAGGCCAAACCCATCTATCAGAGCACTCTTCAAGACTGTGTAATTGTCAGCATCCTCTTCTCTTACAGTGAGGAGCTTGTCTCTACCTTTGTCTGCAAAGGAGAGCCACAAGATTGCTGCCCACTGCTTCTGGGGGACCCTCTGAACTTTACAGGCCCTCTCCAGTGCAGTTATCCATTTGTGGATGTCATCCCCACTCTGGTAGGGAGGGACAGTCTTGTTTAGGTTTCTATGGTCATAATACCTTTCCCTATCTTTAGGGATATTGTTGCCACCATGGGACTCTAGTCCCAACTTTTTTCTCTCTTTGTAGAGATCTAGGGACTCCCTGTCTATAGCCAATTGCTGTTTTCTGAGTTCAAGCTGAGCTTCCTCATACTGAATCAGCCTCTTTCTCCTCTCATGAGAGGATTCCTCCCATGAGAGGAGACAGAGGTCCCTATTGAGGTGCCAGAGTGGTTAGACTCCTGAGAAGGAGATCTAGACCTTCTGGGCACACTCACAATCCTTCCTGGGGGGACAAAGTGGAGGTCATTCTGAGCCTCCTCCTCATCCACAGGAGGAATTGGGTTTTCCAAGTCAGGGTCATTGTCACCCTCCTGGTCAGTTCCAGAGGGGGGGCTGGGGGTATTGCTACCCCTGGCCCCATCCTCATCTTCTGCCCCACCCTCTGCTCCTACCCCTTCAGTCCCTAAGGGCCTGCTGAGATCATAAGCCTCCAACATCTCTCTAAGATGTTGGGTGGTGGGACTTTGGCCTGTCTTCAGTTTCCTCAAGTTACATAATGCTCTCAATTCCAAGAATGGGAGTGTATCATACTTGGAGGGAAGAAGCCCAGGGGCTTCTGGCAAGGACTCACTGGGTCCTGGCTTTGAAGACATCACTAGTGAGGTGTGGTGTATGCACTACCTACTCTAGTGTGGCCTACTAAACTCTCTTGAGTTGTAGAAAGGGTGTGCTATCCCTTAACACACAACTCTAAGTTCAGTAGAACTTACTGTATTCTAAGCTTAATTTATATGTACCTTAGGTACCTTTAGTGGTTTTCAGTTGATCAATTCAATTGAGATTATCTGGTAAAACAATAGCAAGCTGGAATCCCACACGCTGCACACCAATGTGAGAAGTTGGCCTGGCATATGCTGTCCACTAATTATAGTGGGCACCTTGCACCAGTCCAAACAACCCCTTATTGGAGATAGGTTAAAGACAACCTTTATTGAAAGCTATCCTAGTGGTAGCTATGGAGAGCAGCCTTCAGGCTAAGTCTTGAAGGAATGTAAAGCAGCTTGTTTTACCAGTCTATAATCTCTTGAGTGATCAAATGAAAGAGCACCACACCAGGTATATATTCAAAATATATGTATTTATTGCTAAACACACCCCTCTAGTCTCTTTATGAGGCTAGAGTTCGAAGTACATAAGTTATAAGTTATTTAAACACAGTAATAGCACAAATACACGTTTGGGCCCTAGGGGCGTACTCAAACCATATACCAATAAAGTGGTATAAGAACCATGACTGAGCTAGACACTAGGCCTAGAGCCTCTAGAAGTGCTTGGACCACAAGGAACCACCCAAGGTAGTGACACAGGGGACCCACGGGGACGCGTGCAGTGTAAATACACAGCCCGAGACGCCGTTAACTTCTATGGAGAAAGTCGCGATTGGGAAATTAAAGAAAAGGGACACTTAAAGGAGGACTTGGAGCAAACCCTTTGAGAACTAGGTCGTTCTAGAGTCTCTACCCACGGGAGCACCGGAGTACTCTTGTTACCTCACCCAGGGAAGCCGGGTGCATAGGTGCCTTTCGGGGTCGGGTTTCGTTGCCGATTTGAATGGCGATCTGCTGCAAAGTGCTGCTGGCGACCAAGTGGAAAGTGTCCGGGTGGATCCAAGAGTGGATCGGAGATCTGAAGAACCTGAAAGCAGAGGGGACAGAGTCTGGGTCACTAGCCAG